>JASANE010010004.1:0-60993 GCA_030248225.1 Trileptium ribeirensis
TAAGTGCTACAAGATGTGATGAAGGAACAAATGGGGATACACACGACCCGTCGACCTCGCTCCTTGTGTTTGGACATAGTAGCCCTATAAAAATGTGGACACACGCATTTTAATGATTCCTGCATTATCAAAAAAACAAGACCTTGAATAGGGCATAACAATGTCTAGCTATGTAATAAAAAAGTCCTGTATTAAGTGCTACAAGATGTGATGAAGGAACAAATGGAGATACACACGACCCGTCGACCTCGCTCTTTTTGTTAGGACATAGCCCTATAAAAATGTGGACACACGCATTTTAATATGATTCCTGCATTATCAAAAAACAAGACCTTGAATAGGGCATAACAATGTCTAGCTATGTAATAAAAAATTCCTGGATTAAGTGCTACAAGATGTGATGAAGGAACAAATGGAGATACACACGACCCGTCGACCTCGCTCTTTTTGTTAGGACATAGCCTTATAAAAATGTGGACACACGCATTTTAATATGATTCCTGCATTATCAAAAAAACAAGACCTTGAATAGGGCATAACAATGTCTAGCTATGTAATAAAAAATTCCTGGATTAAGTGCTACAAGATGTGATGAAGGAACAAATGGAGATACACACGACCCGTCGACCTCGCTCTTTTTGTTAGGACATAGCCCTATAAAAATGTGGACACACGCATTTTAATGATTCCTGCATTATCAAAAAAACAAGACCTTGAATAGGGCATAACAATGTCTAGCTATGTAATAAAAAAGTCCTGGATTAAGTGCTACAAGATGTGATGAAGGAACAAATGGAGATACACACGACCCGTCGACCTCGCTCTTTTTGTTAGGACATAGCCCTATAAAAATGTGGACACACGCATAATGATTCCTGCATTATCAAAAAAACACGACCTTGGATAGGGCTTATCTTTGTCTTGCTTTGTAAGAGAAAATTCCTGGATTAGTAAGATGTGATGAGGGGACAAATGGAGATACACACACCATCAACCTCTTCTTTTTCTAGGACTAGCCCTATAAAAATTTACCATTTTAATGATTCCTGCATTATCAAAAAAACAAGACCTTGAATAGGGCATAACAATGTCTAGCTATGTAAGAAAAAATTCCTGGATTAAGTGCTACAAGATGTGATGAAGGAACAAATGGAGATACACACGACCCGTCGACCTCGCTCTTTTTGTTAGGACATAGCCCTATAAAAATGTGGACACACGCATTTTAATGATTCCTGCATTATCAAAAAAACAAGACCTTGAATAGGGCATAACAGTGTCTAGCTATGTAATAAAAAAGTCCTGGATTAAGTGCTACAAGATGTGATGAAGGAACAAATGGAGATACACACGACCCGTCGACCTCGCTCTTTTTGTTAGGACATAGCCATATAAAAATGTGAACACACACATTTTAAATGATTCCTGCATTATCAAAAAAACAAGACCTTGAATAGGGCATAACAGTGTCTAGCTATGTAATAAAAAAGTCCTGGATTAAGTGCTACAATGTGATGAAGGAACAAATGGAGATACACACGACCCATCGACCTCGCTCTTTTTGTTAGGACATAGCCTTATAAAAATGTGGACACACGCATTTTATATGATTCCTGCATTATCAAAAAAACAAGACCTTGAATAGGGCATAACAGTGTCTAGCTATGTAATAAAAAAGTCCTGGATTAAGTGCTACAAGATGTGATGAAGGAACAAATGAAATACACACGACCCGTCGACCTCGCTCTTTTTGTTAGGACATAGCCCTATAAAAATTTGGACACACGCATTTTAATGATTCCTGCATTATCAAAAAAACAAGACCTTGAATAGGGCATAACAGTGTCTAGCTATGTAATAAAAAAAGTCCTGATTAAAAACCCAAGCATAAAAACACGCAATTTTTAAACAAAAAATATAAGTGCTACAAGATGTGATAAAGGAACAAATGGAGATACACACGACCCATCGACCTCGCTCTTTTATTTGGACATAGCCCTATAAAAATTTTGAATTTTTATGAAGTTAATAACATTTGCCAAACCTTTAAGAACAACACAAATGAAATACTAGAACACCCGACTAGTTAATATGGCTGTTGTTGTGGTTGATGTTTTAAACGGTAGCTGCTGCAATGCAGCGTTAACATAATAATAATATACCGTTACATTTTGTGATATCGCCTCAAGTTTACGAGTGTTTAGTTTGTATATTGGGTTCGATAATGATATATACGACAAAAATTGAAATATGATCTTTAAATATATATATATTTCTTTGTCTAATCTTTATCTTATCTTTATGCTTTATCTTTATTTGTTTGTCAAATATTCTTTATAGGTCCCTCAATTAATGCCGTCTGACAGAGCAAATCGTCTACAAACCAGTAACGCGGAGAATAGATATATAGAATGAATTTTATAACATATATCGGAACATATAAATTTGTAAAACTGTATATAGAGTGTACATCATTTAAGTGTAACATAGTACATCATGATATAAAATTGTGCTACAACTATGTCACGAGATAGTTAACTACAGCTAGCGGTACATTCAAACATATCTATGCAGGGCTGTACGGTTTACTCAATCAAAATCGTGCTATCGTACTCGTTTAAACTAGTCAAAATCGTGCAAACAAATATCTGAATGTACTATAAGACATCCAACAACTATTGCTTCAAGCCTATATACCAGAGTCCTACATCAATCTATGCCTAATATATTTTATACTTATTTATGCATAACAATATACGTACTTTTGGACGAAAATATTAGAAAAATTTAAGTCCAGAGCCATACTTCCGTAATTAAGCCGGTGGGACTATTTATTTATGCATAACAATATACGGACATTTGGACGAAATATGAAGTCCAATTAAAGCCATACTTCATTAAGTAAGCCGGTGGGACTATATTTTTATGCATAAAAATATACGTACTTTGGACAAAATCTGGAGGCCAAGTGTAAAGACCATACTTCCGTAAGTAAGCCGGTGGGACTATTTAGTGGGACAAAAAATTTGCAATTAGCAAAATAGGTACAAGTTCGACAAGCAAAAATATAGTTACGAATACAAATCGAACAAAAATTTTGTTACAGCACAGTCGTGATAGGTCTTTTCTTGTCAAGATACCATTAAGCATGAACTACTGTTCTATTTTTCAGATATTAAAGTTTGCGTTGTAATTTTGTTGTATACCATATATATATATGTATGAATTCAGAACGTATTGGACAACCAACAGCTGCTTTATTTAAAATGAAGATTTACAACAACATGCGAACCTTCACATGCAGGAGGTTCTCAGAAACACAAGCAGATAATAGGACCTATATACCAGAGCCGCACCCTTTAAAGAAACCTACTACTCAATCTCAAAACACAATACCAAAAACCAAGCCAAATGGGAAGACAACGATTGTATAGATGACTCTTTTCACATTGCAGGAGGTGTTTTGTCTACAGGAAGGACAACAAGCCATGTCGATGAATATTTTAGTGTAGTAACCGATTATTTAAATAATATGAATCCAGAGCGTATTGGACTAGCAACAACTGCTTATATTTAAAATGGGAAGACAACGATTGTATAGATGAATCTTTTTCACATTGCAGGAGGTGTTTTGTCTACAGGAAGGACAACAAGCCATGTCGATGAATATTTTAGTGAGTAACCGATATTTAAATAATATGGATCCAGAGCGGATTGGACTAGCAACAACTGCTTATATCTAAAATGGGAAGACAACGATGACAGAGACTCTTTTTCACATGCAGGAGGTTTGTCTACAGAAGACAACAAGCCAGCGAGAAATTTCAGAAGAACCGATATTAAAAAAGAATCCAGAGCGATTGACTAGCAACAACTGCTTAATTTAAAAGAAGACAACGATGATAGAGAATCTTTTCACATGCAGGAGGTTTGTCTACAGAAACAACAAGCCAATCGAAAAAATAGGAAACCGATATTATTAAATCATATGAATCCAGAGCAAGACTTGCAACTTACCTTTATATCTAAAATGAAACAACGATGACAGAAATCTTCTTTCACATTGCAGGAGCGAAACAACAAGCCAGTCGAGAATATTTTCGACCGATCTATTTAAATAATATGAAATCCAGGAACGATCGACTAGCAACAATGCTTATATTTAAAATGAAACAAGATGTATAGATGAATCTTTTTCACATTGCAGGAGGTGTTTGTTACGAAACAACAAGCCATTCGATAAATATTAGTTATAACCGATTATTAAATAATATGAATCCAGAGCGTATTGACTAGCAACAATGCTTATATTTAAAATGAAGACAACGATTGTATAGATGACTCTTTTCTCACATTGCAGGAGGTGTTTTTCTACAGGAAACAACAAGCATGTCGATGAATATTTTAGTTAGTAACCGATTATTTAAATAATGAATCCAGAGCGTATTGACTAACAACAACTGCTTTATATTTAAAATGAAGACAACGATTGTATAGATGAATCTTTTTCACATTGCAGGACGTGTTTTGTCTACAGGAAGGACAACAAGCCATGTCGATGAATATTTTAGTTAGCAACCGACCATTTATATAATATGAATCCAGAAAGTATTGACAACCAATAGCTGCTTTATTTAAAACGGGGAAGACAACGATTGTATAGTAAATATTTTGGACGAGCAGAAGGTGTTTCGTTTTCCAGTAAACGCAACAAGCGATGTAGATTAATAATTTGTTATTAACCGATCATTTATATTTGAAACGGGAACAAAAACATTGTAGTAATTAAACCATGTTGTTGACGATTGCTCGATATAAGCTATTTATATAATAAATTTTCAAAATATATAGCTCTGTTTAGATATTATGGCGTTTTCCGTGCTAGCCGTACTTTCTAAAGAAATTTCAAATCTATCAAAAAGCTTTCTGAATCAATATTTGTCATAATATTTAGCTCAGACGCACATCAAAGCAATTGTAACTGTTTAAGCTCATAAATTCCATCAATTAAACATGTAAATACAGTATCTGCCATTCGCTTACGTATCTAAATAAAAATATAATATCTATACAACATCAAATATAATGTATGATGATTTATTAAAATGCTACACATTACTCTAGGAGAATTACCAGAGATTAAGAAAAGAGTAGCACCCATATTTTAGTGATGAACGAGAAAAACATAATTTATTTTTATAATAAAATAAGATAATAAGATAATTTATTTTTACAATAAAATAGATCCCAATAACCGTCCTCCCCTCCCCATTTGTTACCCGCCCCTCCTCCTTAAACATTATGCGACTTTCAAATTTATTATTATTTTAAAATTATTATGCATTATTATCACCATTAGCATTATATAATTATGATTTCTGGCATAATTTCATTTTGATATTGTTTGATATAGTCGAGATTCAATAAATCAACATTAGTTTATTTTTGTATTAAAATATATGTTTCGCTTTAGATTTCACAGCAAAAATTGCCTAAATAATAAATTAAATAGTTGCATTGTTATCTGGCAGTCAACATACATGCGAGCCATTTTACTGTATTATAATTTTATTACCAGGAGATTTTTGATGCAAAAAAATTATTTTCAAAAACTGATTGAGTAAAATAGCGATCCTTAGCGTTCTTTCGTCCATAAATGTTCCACGGAAAGCTTAGATATGTGTTGAGTCAGTTTCAGCTATTTCATGCATGACTTAACGTATATTTCGTACATATATCGCGAATAAAACTTGAATTAGAAAATTTTATAGGTAAATTCACCCTAGTCTTTTGCTACTAGTCTCGTACACAAAACCAGCTAAGCCATACCAGATCTGTTGCTTGTTACTTAAAGTAATTTGTAATTCCACGCGTACACCGACGCTATTTGCAAATGAACAAATGATAAACTTAGTAACGTTGTATTTCGCAGTATATATGTTGCTCAATTAGTCATTGTATATATATAAGGTTAGTCAAGCGACAGCTATGTTTAGATTAGCCAAACATCGTCGTTCGCTGCAAATCATTCAAGTTAAAAATTTTTTATCACCGTTGGTTTACATTTGAAAAAATGTGATACTAATTCGCAAAATTCTATTTCAATCCTGTAATTCGTAAGTTTAAGTATGAACATGATAGCTGTCCACGCTCTTTTGTAGCAAAAGTAGTTTCACATGCTAATCCATTACCGTTTGCACAAAACTATTAAAGTAATGTATCTTAGTAGAATTATATTACTAGCGACCTCACGCGTCTAAACTCAGCATATAGTAAATTTTATATAATTTTATAACTGATATAAGTATATTCTGCACAAAGTACTATCAACCAATGTCATATATGGCGAGTCCGAATTCCCTGACGATAGCGTGCTTCATTATTGTGTTGAGTCAGCCTGGCGCCGGAGGGGTTTTCACAGCAAATACATTTTCATAATTATTTGTTTTCAAAATTTTTCTTAATTTCTGCCGATTCCGATTTCGCCTATTTTCCGCGATGTTTGCAATTCCCATTGTTCTTCGCCTTTCCCCAATTTTTGTCTATTTTCCATAAAAATTTGCCTGTTTTTGCCGGAGATTTTTTTCGTTTTTAAAATTTTCTCGCATCCCCGCGCTTTTTGAAGAAGTAGCAAGCTATCAGCAAGATGCCCGTTTCTTTGTAGCAGAACAATGGGCGTATGAAGCGCTCAAGAGCAGCCGACCTCCATCATGAATGAAGTACGCAATAATCAATAGAGAATACTTCTTCCTACTGGCACTGATGACCAACGTGATATTTAAAGTCTTTATCTACTGATCATTTGAGATTCATTGTTGTTCGTTGTTATTGTTACGTCATTACGTTGCTGTTTCAGTCTATTATTAGTATTATTACTACTATTTGATTTTATCACCGAGAATATTGTTTGATTATTTTGAGTAACAACATGCTGATCAATTGACCGAAGAACAAATTGCAGTACGTAATTATCATTGTATATTTTATAAAAAGAAAATTGTTAACGACACAGACCAACATACCGTATTGAAATTGTTTCCAAAACGTTGAGTTAACCAGTTGCGTACTACATGTTTCTATTATTTGAAATTTTAATCGCAGTACATTTATAGTTTTATTTATCAAAATATCGCACAGAACGCCGTTTAACTAATAATACTTAAAATCATATGTCTTTCCATTATAACCTTACACTTAAAAAAGAACACAATATTTATCTAACACAACTTTTATGACTGATATAACGCGTCATTCAAAAACCGATTTTAGATAATTATAGTTTCAGCTTCTGTGTTTTTGTTTAACTTCTGTAAAAGACAATTTACATATGATTTTCATTACAACCTGTGCTTATATTTAAACGTTTAAAAGAACCTATATAGTTAAGTATCAAACTAATTATTCTAATGTCACTAAGTGCAACAATATTTGTCTGACTCAGTCTATCTTTCAGACTCTCTATCTATAATATTACAAACATCGTTCTATATGATCTTTTGAATGTCTTTGTGCAAGCTTTTATGATGTAATAAACGTTCCGATTTTGATCACATCTTAGATATATATAACATAATAATAAAATTGCAAATTAAAAAAGCCTCCGATTTAGTTAATAAGATACGTAATCTGCTAAAACTTGCATTATACAGCTGTAACATTTTCATTTGAGATTTTTTTCCAGTTTGCTTGTATTATAGCATAATTCTTGTAGGACTACGTTCAACACCAGCGCTGCCCAGTCGTATCATTTCGTCATGTCATTGCGCAATATTTTCAGCAGATTTTACCTAGCTTTTCTAACTCACTATTCTACTGCTAGTTCAGTCATACTGACTAGTAACTCCTTAGAAGATTCGTTTGTAGAGAAATTTAAGATGCATTAGCACTAGCCTGTATCCTGAAGTTGTTTATGCGTTTTTTAGACAAGCAAATACTAAGTAGATAGCTCAGATACAGACCTGTTTGTTACACTCATGTATTATGATGAGTTTTTCATTTAGGAGTATAAGTACACACCACGATGAAGTTTTATTATTGCTGTTTGTTAAAGCTTAATCAGTACAAATTCTCTCTCTCTACGTAGCCATACTGACCAGAGCAAACTACAATTCCAACACCTTATATGTCTTATTGTGATAATAAACGACTGATCGCTTCACTCATCAAGACTTCTTGCATTATCAGTTGTTAAATTTTGCATTACATTTAGTATAGTTTACTTCAAGCAATATGTATGAATTTCGTTTGACTCCAGCAAGAGATGAGAAAACAGTTCATAATTATAACTGTTATTAATAGCAATATTTTCTCATTATTACCTCAAATAGAAAACATCTTTGAGACACGTATTAAGCTACATGCAAATTTAGTACTTCATACAGTTAGCAAAACAAGAATTATTCACAGCAACCACATGACACGACAGACTTCTTACTAAGTATAACCGTAAAGTCATTAGTAAACAGTTTGATTTGTTAATTGCTTAGAGTAGATAGCTCTGTTTTGAGCACTATACGAGTAATAATTTGAAAGACCGCATGCCACGACAGAGCTTCTTGACTACTTAGTTAATTCAGTAAACATTTTGAGTTTTTCATTGTTATTAGACTGATAGCTATGTTTTTCGAGCATATACCAGTAATAGAAGACAGCATATCACCAGCAAACATTTCTTAACAACTAGTAAAGTAGCAGTAAACATTTTGAGTTTTAATTTTATTAGACTGAATAGTATGTTTATTAACATAGAATATAGCAGACAGAGATAAGTTTTTATAATTTTAACCAAGCAAAACCCCCCCCCCCCCCCCCACCCACACCCCCCACACAAAAACACCCCCAAAAACCCCCCCCCAAAAAAAAACAAAAAAACCCACCACCCACCCAAACCCCCCACCCAGAGTTATAAAATTATATAAAATTTAACTATATGCTGAGTTTAGACGCGTGAGGTCGCTAGTAATATAATTCTACTAAGATACATTACTTTAATAGTTTTGTGCAAACGGTAATGGATTAGCATGTGAAACCTACTTTTGCCTACAAAAGAGCGTGGACAGCTATCATGTTCATACTTAAACTTACGAATTACAGGATTGAAATAGAATTTTGCCGAATTAGTATCACATTTTTTCCAAATGTAAACCCAACGGTGATAAAAAATTTTTACACTTGAATGATTTGCAGTGAACCGACGATGTTTGGCTAATCTAAACATAGCCTGTCGCTTGACTAACCCTTATATATATACAATGACCTAATTGAGCAACATATATACTGCGAAATACAACGTTAACTAAGTTTATCATTTGTTCATTTGCAAATAGCGTCGGTGTACGCGTGGAATTACAAATTACTTTAAGTAACCAAGCAACAGATCTGGTATGGCTTAGCTGGTTTTGTGTACGAGACTAGTAGCCAAAAGACCTAGGGTGAATTTACCCTATAAAATTTTCTAATTCAAGTTTTATTCGCGATATATGTACGAAATATACGTTAAGTCATGCATGAAATAGCTGAAACCTGACTCAACACATATCTAAGCTTTCCGTGGAACCATTTATGGACTAAAGTACGCTAATAATTGCTATTTCACTCAAATCAGTTTTTGAAATAATTTTTTTGCATCAAAAATTTTCTTGTAATAAAATTATAATACAGAAAATGGCTCGCATGTATGTTGACTGCCAGATAACAATGCAACTATTTGAATCGATCATTCCAGTGTTTTTGCTTGTGAAATCTAAAGCGAAACATATATTTTAATACAAAAATAAACTAATGTTGATTTATTGAATCTCGACTATATCAAACCAATATCAAAATGAAATTATGCCAGAAATCATAATTATATAATGCTAATGGTGATAATAATGCATAATAATTTTAAAATAATAATAAATTTGAAAGTCGCATAATGTTTAAGGAGGGGCGGGTAACAAATGGGGAGGGGAGGACCCGGTTATTGGGATCTATTTTATTGTAAAAATAAATTATCTTATTATCTTATTTTATTATAAAAATAAATTATGTTTTTCTCGTTCATCACTAAAAAATGGGGGTGCCACCCCTTCTCGACCCTCTTGTAATTCTCCTAGAGTAATGTGTAGCATTTTAATAAATCATCATACATTATATTTGATGTTGTATAGATATTATATTTTTATTTAGATACGTAAGCGAATGGTAATATACCGGGTATTCACACATGATCTATCATGATCATGAACTTAGACAGTGACAATTGCTTTGATGTGCGTCTGAGCTAAAATATTATGACAAATATTGATTCAGAAAGCTTTTTGATAGATTTGAAATTTCTTTAGAAAGTACGGCTAGCACGGAAAACGCCATAATATCTAAACAGAGCTATATATTTTGAAAATTTATTATATAAATAGCTTATATCGAGCAATCGTCAACAACATGGTTTAATTACTACAATGTTTTCGTTCCCGTTTCAAATATAAATGATCGGTTAATACACCAAATTATTAATCTACATCGCTTGTTGCGTTTACTGGAAAACGAAACACCTTCTGCTCGTCCAAAAAGATTCAACTATACAATCGTTGTCTTCCCCGTTTTAAATAAAAGCAGCTATTGGTTGTCCAATACTTTCTGGATTCATATTATATAAATGGTCGGTTGCTACACTAAAATATTCATCGACATGGCTTGTTGTCCTTCCTGTAGACAAAACACGTCCTGCAATGTGAAAAAGATTCATCTATACAATCGTTGTCTTCCCATTTTAAATATAAGCAGTTGTTGCTAGTCCAATACGCTCTGGATTCATATTATTTAAATAATCGGTTACTACACTAAAATATTCATCGACATGGCTTGTTGTCCTTCCTGTAGACAAAACACCTCCTGCAATGTGAAAAAGAGTCATCTATACAATCGTTGTCTTCCCATTTTAAATATAAGCAGTTGTTGCTAGTCCAATACGCTCTGGATTCATATTATTTAAATAATCGGTTACTACACTAAAATATTCATCGACATGGCTTGTTGTCCTTCCTGTAGACAAAACACCTCCTGCAATGTGAAAAAGATTCATCTATACAATCGTTGTCTTCCCATTTTAAATATAAGCAGTTGTTGCTAGTCCAATACGCTCTGGATTCATATTATTTAAATAATCGGTTACTACACTAAAATATTCATCGACATGGCTTGTTGTCCTTCCTGTAGACAAAACACCTCCTGCAATGTGAAAAAGAGTCATCTGTACAATCGTTGTCTTCCCATTTTAGATATAAGCAGTTGTTGCTAGTCCAATCCGCTCTGGATTCATATTATTTAAATAATCGGTTACTACACTAAAATATTCATCGACATGGCTTGTTGTCCTTCCTGTAGACAAAACACCTCCTGCAATGTGAAAAAGATTCATCTATACAATCGTTGTCTTCCCATTTTAAATATAAGCAGTTGTTGCTAGTCCAATACGCTCTGGATTCATATTATTTAAATAATCGGTTACTACACTAAAATATTCATCGACATGGCTTGTTGTCCTTCCTGTAGACAAAACACCTCCTGCAATGTGAAAAAGAGTCATCTGTACAATCGTTGTCTTCCCATTTTAGATATAAGCAGTTGTTGCTAGTCCAATCCGCTCTGGATTCATATTATTTAAATAATCGGTTACTACACTAAAATATTCATCGACATGGCTTGTTGTCCTTCCTGTAGACAAAACACCTCCTGCAATGTGAAAAAGATTCATCTATACAATCGTTGTCTTCCCATTTTAAATATAAGCAGTTGTTGCTAGTCCAATACGCTCTGGATTCATATTATTTAAATAATCGGTTACTACACTAAAATATTCATCGACATCGCTTATTGTCCTTCCTGTAGACAAAACACCTCCTGCAATGTGAAAAAGAGTCATCTGTACAATCGTTGTCTTCCCATTTTAGATATAAGCAGTTGTTGCTAGTCCAATCCGCTCTGGATTCATATTATTTAAATAATCGGTTACTACACTAAAATATTCATCGACATGGCTTGTTGTCCTTCCTGTAGACAAAACACCTCCTGCAATGTGAAAAAGATTCATCTATACAATCGTTGTCTTCCCATTTTAAATATAAGCAGTTGTTGCTAGTCCAATACGCTCTGGATTCATATTATTTAAATAATCGGTTACTACACTAAAATATTCATCGACATGGCTTGTTGTCCTTCCTGTAGACAAAACACCTCCTGCAATGTGAAAAAGAGTCATCTATACAATCGTTGTGTTCCTATTTTAAATAAAAGCAGCTGTTGGTTGTCCAATACGTTCTGAATTCATACATATATATATATGGTATACAACAAAATTACAACGCAAACTTTAATATCTGAAAAATAGAACAGTAGTTCATGCTTAATGGTATCTTGACAAGAAAAGACCTATCACGACTGTGCTGTAACAAAATTTTTGTTCGATTTGTATTCGTAACTATATTTTTGCTTGTCGAACTTGTACCTATTTTGCTAATTGCAAATTTTTTGTCCCACTAAATAGTCCCACCGGCTTACTTACGGAAGTATGGTCTTTACACTTGGCCTCCAGATTTTGTCCAAAAGTACGTATATTTTTATGCATAAAAATATAGTCCCACCGGCTTACTTACGGAAGTATGGTCTTTACACTTGGACTCCAGATTTCGTCCAAATGTCCGTATATTGTTATGCATAAATAAATAGTCCCACCGGCTTACTTACGGAAGTATGGTCTTTACACTTGGACTCCAGATTTTGTCCAAAAGTACGTATATTGTTATGCATAAATAAGTATAAAATATATTAGGCATAGATTGATGTAGGACTCTGGTATATAGGCTTGAAGCAATAGTTGTTGGATGTCTTATAGTACATTCAGATATTTGTTTGCACGATTTTGACTAGTTTAAACGAGTACGATAGCACGATTTTGATTGAGTAAACCGTACAGCCCTGCATAGATATGTTTGAATGTACCGCTAGCTGTATTATAACTATCTCGTGACATAGTTGTAGCACAATTTTATATCATGATGTACTATGTTACACTTAAATGATGTACACTCTATATACAGTTTTACAAATTTATATGTTCCGATATATGTTATAAAATTCATTCTATATATCTATTCCGCGTTACTGGTTTGTAGACGATTTGCTCTGTCAGACGGCATTAATTGAGGGACCTATAAAGAATATTTGACAAACAAATAAAGATAAGCATAAAGATAAGATAAAGATTAGACAAAGAAATATATATATATTTAAAGATCATATTTCAATTTTTGTCGTATATATCATTATCGAACCCAATATACAAACTTAAACACTCGTAAACTTGAGGCGATATCACAAAATGTAACGGTATATTATTATTAATGTTAACGCTGCATTGCAGCAGCTACCGTTTAAAACATCAACCACAACAACAGCCATATTAACTAGTCGGGTGTTCTAGTATTGCATTTGTGTTGTTCTTAAAGGTTTGGCAAAATGTCATTAATTTCATAAAAATTCAAAGTTTTTATAGGGCTATGTCCAAATAAAAGAGCGAGGTCGATGGGTCGTGTGTATCTCCATTTGTTCCTTCATCACATCTTGTAGCACTTAATCCAGGACTTTTTTATTACATAGCTAGACACTGTTATGCCCTATTCAAGGTCTTGTTTTTTTGATAATGCAGGAATCATTAAAATGCGTGTGTCCACATTTTTATAGGGCTATGTCCTAACAAAAAGAGCGAGGTCGACGGGTCGTGTGTATCTCCATTTGTTCCTTCATCACATCTTGTAGCACTTAATCCAGGACTTTTTTATTACATAGCTAGACACTGTTATGCCCTATTCAAGGTCTTGTTTTTTTGATAATGCAGGAATCATTAAAATGCGTGTGTCCACATTTTTATAGGGCTATGTCCTAACAAAAAGAGCGAGGTCGACGGGTCGTGTGTATCTCCATTTGTTCCTTCATCACATCTTGTAGCACTTAATCCAGGACTTTTTTATTACATAGCTAGACACTGTTATGCCCTATTCAAGGTCTTGTTTTTTTGATAATGCAGGAATCATATTAAAATGCGTGTGTCCACATTTTTATAAGGCTATGTCCTAACAAAAAGAGCGAGGTCGACGGGTCGTGTGTATCTCCATTTGTTCCTTCATCACATCTTGTAGCACTTAATCCAGGACTTTTTTATTACATAGCTAGACACTGTTATGCCCTATTCAAGGTCTTGTTTTTTTGATAATGCAGGAATCATTAAAATGCGTGTGTCCACATTTTTATATGGCTATGTCCTAACAAAAAGAGCGAGGTCGACGGGTCGTGTGTATCTCCATTTGTTCCTTCATCACATCTTGTAGCACTTAATCCAGGACTTTTTTACATAGCTAGACACTGTTATGCCCTATTCAAGGTCTTGTTTTTTTGATAATGCAGGAATCATTAAAATGCGTGTGTCCACATTTTTATAGTGCTATATCCTAACAAAAAGAGCGAGGTCGACGGGTCGTGTGTATCTCCATTTGTTCCTTCATCACATCTTGTAGCACTTAATCCAGGAATTTTTTCTTACATAGCTAGACATTGTTATGCCCTATTCAAGGTCTTGTTTTTTTGATAATGCAGGAATCATATTAAAATGCGTGTGTCCACATTTTTATAGGGCTATGTCCTAACAAAAAGAGCGAGGTCGACGGGTCGTGTGTATCTCCATTTGTTCCTTCATCACATCTTGTAGCACTTAATCCAGGACTTTTTTATTACATAGCTAGACATTGTTATGCCCTATTCAAGGTCTTGTTTTTTTGATAATGCAGGAATCATTAAAATGCGTGTGTCCACATTTTTATAGGGCTATGTCCTAACAAAAAGAGCGAGGTCGACGGGTCGTGTGTATCTCCATTTGTTCCTTCATCACATCTTGTAGCACTTAATCCAGGAATTTTTTATTACATAGCTAGACATTGTTATGCCCTATTCAAGGTCTTGTTTTTTTGATAATGCAGGTTTCATATTAAAATGCGTGTGTCCACATTTTTATAAGGCTATGTCCTAACAAAAAGAGCGAGGTCGACGGGTAGTATGTATCTCCCATTTGTTCCTTCATCACATCTTGTAGCACTTAATCCAGGAATTTTTTATACATAGCTAGACATTGTTATGCCCTATTCAAGGTCTTGTTTTTTGATAATGCAGGAATCATATTAAAATGCGTGTGTCCACATTTTTATAGGGCTATGTCCTAACAAAAAGAGCGAGGTCGACGGGTCGTGTGTATCTCCATTTGTTCCTTCATCACATCTTGTAGCACTTATATAAGGACCTAAGTTTAGGCTAAGGCTTTGGCTTAGTATATCGAGAAGGGCATGACATGCATTACAGTTTGGCCCCTTAGGGTTACCTTGTCCCGTTACGTTGTGCAACCCGTAGACACTTTTGCCTGCACGTTGAACCATGGTAACCTAACCACGCCCAAAGTGCAAGAACGTTGAATCATAGTTAAATTTTGCGAAAATCTGCTATACGAAAGCAAAATTAACTCATATTTTGCATAAATGCGTCCAAAATGATTATAATAATCTACAAGCCATACAGCAATTATTGGTAATAGTAACCTTTTGCTTTAGTAAACAGCTATATGAGAAAACCGCTACTTCTTGGCTCGAAAACATATATTTTTAATTTACCGTATTGAACGATTCATAGTTGTCAATAGAAAATACGACCATAAATGCATCAGCCGTACCAATTGCTACTTTCTGAACTTTTTTGTGTTTGATATTGATATCGTGAATATCAAGAGGAAGTGGATAGTATTGATACTGAAAATAAATACAAAACAAGTGTATTGAATTTAATGACCGAATCGTTATTTCTATTTTCAAACAAAACGCAATTTTAAAAGCAAAAAATCCGAAAATTCAGTTGTTACCTGTATTAGGCGAAATTAAAGCATGAGTAGCTGATAAGCTAACTAAAATATTTCTGACAGCAAAGTTTATCTCGTACAGAACTTTATTCGTTTAACACGTCGTTGCCAATTAATATGTTTATGTTCAATATTTTGTACCGTACTCATAATTGCCCAGAATTTCTGTGTTTTTGTGTTTCGAGAACAAAAGCATATCAACTGATTTTGAGCGTCGTGTGCAAGCCTATGACATGTACTGTAGTTGCGCTGATTTCCATGGCCCTGACAAGGTGATAAGAGAGCGACACATCTGCCAATACGCGAACACCCTGACTACGCACCGATTTGAGTTGAGGCAGCTATTGTAGATTTATCAAAAATGAACACAACAGAGTTAATTTTTTGTCGAACTGTCACTGATACAAGACTTCGGCAGAGCTCTTCTTACACCAGCTGCATGGATTTTGTCTACAACATGTTAATTAGTACCCGCTGACTGAACACAAAAATAAAAAACTAAGTCACGGATATAAAAAGCTGAATAATTTCCAGCTACAAAAGTAACAGGGCCGTTCCGGCCTATTACGCGGACTCGTACTCCTCCCATGTCCGTAATGGACCTTAAGATGCTTGAAAGGTCTATAAATAGAACCAACTTACCCAAAAATTGGCTGATTCGTTACGTTTCTCGCGCTGCCTAACCTCATAGCGGCATGGGTTCATATTGTTTGCACATGCCTATACCTAATTTACCGCTACATGTCCGTTACCCTGTCATGTTTTGTGTGTGCCGTACGTAATCCCTTTTTGTGTTGTCATGCCATCGTCTGATATTGTTTCATCGTGATCTTTGAGCGTGCATTATATAATAGCTATTTATGTAATCATGCCTTGTCCGATATTTTATGTGGGGACGCATATATACATGTATATATTTGTGTATTCATGCATGTATTAAAATCCGGGATTGAGTTAAAGGATAAGGAAAAGAAAATCGAATCGTTTTTTACAAAATTTCTAGGCTTATAGAGACTCCGACGTGATCTGAATTTCTAGCGCGACCAGTCTTAAGAATGTTGGGTCAAACTTATTACCGTCCGGGAATGGGAGTCATCTCAGCCGTTCACTAAGAGGCGAACGGCAGCGATGCTGAAATTAGCTGGCGAGTAAATAAACGCAGCAATATCTAATCTACTGGGGATGGCAGTAGCTTAATCCAACTATTTCATAGTGGTTAAGCTTATTGGAAAACAATAAAACAGTAAAACAACAAACTTAAATGTTTTTAGTAAGCGAAAGAACCGAACACGGTTTCGATGAGCTGTAACTGTTTACCAGTCAGTAGCCCGAGTACTTTTCGGAAAATTTTGGGGGCTTTCCAAAGAGGTCAATTAGATTGAAATTAGTCGATGGGTTATCGAGTTACCTTAATAAATATCACTCCTACTAGTTCCAACAACCGCTATTTAAGCTAAGTTGGGTTGTTGTCACTTCATCATTATCAGCTCCGCGACAATTGTCGAATCGTTATTTTTATTTCAACCGCTACCTTCGCTATTCTTAGACGAACCTCGCCATATCATTTCTCGGTTGTCCGCCTTTCCACCTGAACCGTTGGGATCCGTACTGGAGACAAATCCGACCGAAATCGCCTACAACCGTTGCGACAAGCGTATTTGAGATTCCTTACAATTTCCTGTATAACACGTTACATTCACACGTTAGGTTTCATTGCACTGCCTAGGTGAACCTACAACTAAGGAATATCACTAAGTTTTATTCCTTTCGTTTTTCAGTGCGCGATTTGCGACGAAAGTTCGTTCGCACCCTTCGAAATCTACAAAATTCCTCGATCAGGAGCATTGTAATCCTTCCCTCCTCTTGCGGTAGCATCTCTGACAAAAGTTTCACAAGTCGTTGTATACCGCGGACGTCACGAATCTTGGGTGTGTCTATCTGGTATATATGTCTATCTGGTGTATCTGCTAATACTTTTTCTCGTTTTGAGAGCTAACAATATTTTTACGCTAGTCCTAATGCGGTGTTTACGTTATAAAGGATCCTCCATGTGAAAGTTTTGTCCACCCTGGGAGTCTCTGTCACCATCCATTATATGGTTTCTTGAACACCGTGGCGTTTCCGATGGTATTTTAAGATACTATACTGAGGTGATGTAGTATGGGTAATGGTATGGTGTAGATTACACCGTAAATTTTTTCAAAACGCTATATAGTGTCATCTGCACCATGGTATTATTCATACATCATTGTAATGTGTTTATGGATGGTATCCTTGACACCATCGGTAAAAACAACTGTTAAATATTGTTCGGCACTATATTTAACTTGATGATGTATCGTACACGGAGGGTATGTTATAAGGTATACGCCGCATAATTACTTGCATACGACCACTAATCCGACTCACCCGACCTTGTGAGCACAAAGATATGGCCGGTCTTTGTCTGACCCTCCCCTGGCGCATGGTAACTCTCTAAAGTACGCTCCAAATTTGCATGAGTCTATTAGTGGGCACAAAATTCCATAAATTTTATTTTCAATTTAAAGGTGGGAAAATCGCCCCTCATTATGTTCGCCTCGTTGAGACATTTCTAAATATTCTCGGAGTGTTTCTGTCCGCCCTCCGTTGGATCGGAACAACCTTTGTCAAAACTACCTTTGTTTTCGTCGTTTTAACACACTTACTTACACATCTTACTAGTTCGTGTGGGATGCTGCCATCTAAACCGTCTTTTCATGGCGAATTCAACGATCGACTTGGAGCATCGCTTTACCCAGTCGTTAGCATGGGAGAGCCCGTTAAAATTCCCCACACTAATATACATAAAGCACATCGCATTGGTCAGGTCCCATACGGAATATACTCCTTTTGTGTTTGGTATCAATGCAACCAACTCTACGTCCTGGGAGCGAATTTAACACCGGCCCAACGCAATTCCAATGGGAACCCTTTGCCCACAGACTCTTCCCATGCCCCGTTTTATTAGTTTGTTTTCTCGCTTTATTTGACCTTTTCGGTCACTGACTTGTTTGCTCGTTGTAGTGACTGTTTTCATTCTTTTCTGTGTGTCTAGGTCGCTGTGTCTCTTCTTCGCTGATTTCTTGGCCTCCTTTCCTCTATGATCATTCTTTTGTCTTTCTCCTCTCTTTTGTTTTCTTCTTCCATCAGCCCCCCTTTCTGTCTACTTCTAACTTTGACTTAAATATTAAATAAACTATTAGTAATAGTAAATATTAATAACTAGTATTGATATATTTAGTATGTGAGACGAAACAAATGCCTGGATATATATATTTATATAAATGACACATATGAGTATATATAAAATAAAAACAAATATTCACTAAAATTCGTAAGTTTTACAAATTCTAGTTTATATATAATTGTATAGGTACACAATAGGACAGGGGCAGCTTTGGAACCGGCCGTGGCCCCGGTGAGATCCGAGCGGGGTGCTTTCTCGGAGGGTGGTTCCCAAGGGGGTTCCCCGTGTCTTCCCCGGGAAGGGTCGCGTCCCACGGCGCGTAACCCTAGGACGCACTGAAGACACGAAATTAAAAAACGAAAATAAACACAAACACCTAGACGAATATAATAACGTGCAATGTTTGCATGTTGATACATGGCAATCATAGGAAAAACATGGATATTGGAGGCACGTCAAGCGGCAGATGCGGTAAAGAGTCGATACCGCCAGACAAAAAACGTGTGATCTTTGTGGGTTGTCGGATGGGTTTTATTGGACGTAAATTATTAAAATGGGTTGGGGTTAACGATGAGCGCGGATATACTATATATACATTTTACTCTTAAGTTTAATATTATGAGTTAATAATTATAATTTTCATAGTTTTATCGTACTCTGAAGCTCCAAATTGTTTTGATTTTAGGACGTCTGGTTCCAGACGTAAACATAATAAGTAGGGCTTGGCTAAAAACGAAAATATTCGTGTAAAATTTCGACCTCTGTTCCAGATCTGCAGGTGCAGATCTTTTTTGTTCCGCTCTCTTTAACGGGGCTTTATTTTACGGTAGATGAAAAGCTCCTCGGCTTCAAAACTTTTCCGGTTGGCGATCAGAATTAAAATTTATAAATGAGGGGTGACTATAAATCGCCTCCGGTTTGGAGGGCGACTAAATTTTAAATGGTTTGATAGCGATAAAATTGTTGAGGTTAGGACCACCCCTTTGAAAATACGTATCAGTCTGACTTCGACACCACGGAGGTCGGTCGATTTTACTGACCGGCTCTGTGGATACATTAGCTAGTAACGAGACTGTGGTGTTTTCGCACGAAGGATTGGCGACTGGATGGTTTTCGGAAGAATACACGTTGGCGTCCAGTGCCACGTGAAGAAGTACGAGCTGGTGCTGCCCGCAGGAATCGAAGGATTAAGTATGGGTGGGGACTTAGGGCTAGTTGATGGGGCTTAATATCCCCAAGGTTAGGCATACGTAGGTATATTTGCAAACAATTACCTAAAATTTTTGCGTTTGATCGTAGTGAATAAGTGTTCTCACACGTCGATTTTTCCGTCCGCCGCCTGGCTCTCACTTCGTTCTAGAACAGCTACACAAATCGTTTTCTTGGAATTATCTAAACTTTGGTCAAAAGTTCTTGTGCGAATTCTGAAGGAGAAAATTCCGGTCGAAGTCTCACTGATTCCACGTGAACAAAGCAAACAAATAACTCGGATTGTACAGATCCAATTTCCAAGCCTTTTGAACTGAGTTAGGGCATCAAAGATTTTTTCCCTGAGCTGATTACGGTTACATATTTCACTGAATGGTTCTTATGTTGTGAAACTTGTCATATGAATCATCGGGTATCAGATATAGTGCAAAAGTTGTAAACTTTAGTCGAATGTTCGACGCTCAGACAGCGTTTGGGGCCGAATTGAAAGTGCCTCAAGTAAGGGGGCGTGGGCCGTATATTCCCCCACCTGGTAGTCAAAAATTTACGCTTGTTTATAATTGAGTTAGGAAAGTTTGGGAATCAAGGGCCGGTGATCGAGCTGAGGCGTCGAACTAAGCCGGGGTCGCAACATGAAAATTTTTGGACTGATTAAGCTCGAGTAAATTATTTTCAGGTTCAAGTTGGTTCGTTGGCATTGGATGTACTCACTTGATTTACTTATTGGTTTCATTTCTTGGTTATATTTTGTATAATAAATCATGTTTCGCATATCATTCATTTCGTGCACAGTAATCTGTACCTCTTAGGGTGTTTGACGAGTTCGAATTTTGTCTTTAAGGATCTAGGTTAACTTCTTTAGGCCTAGTTTATATCAAACTAACCGGACTGTAACACCGACCAGGGAATAGTATAATAACATTACAACTTGTTTCTAAATTATACTGAGTCATGCAGCAATGTTATATTAGCTAGGTTATATATTGTACCAAGGAAATTCGTGAATTTATTAGGAATCACGTCCGGAGGTCGCGGTTTCCAAATGCACTCAAGGTCTATTTGTGACCCCCGGGGTTTAAAAATCTGGTAGGTGCGGAGGATGCAAGCAACTTCCGAGTGAGATTGAGATAGAGAACAGTGGCATGTTACTATGGCTTGTGAGCAGGTGTCAGTTTCAGCCTCCCTGGGGGACCTCAGCAATCATACTACATACTAGACACGTGCGCAACCAATCGATCGGGATCCGAACACACCACGTGAAGTGCGCCCTGCTAAGCTCCATAACTTCTTGGATTTGACCACGGAAACTCGCAAAATTGTCAAAACGGCGATAAATTTTGGTCTACCCTTGATGTTATGATAGCCGAGGTCGTATGGGCATAGTGTTAGAAAGGTGCGCCAACGCTAAAATAATTATATTTATATATGCTATTTTTCGTGTGCTATCGACTCCATTTTGAAATTTGTGTCATGATACATTTGTTCTTTCGCAAATTTTTAATACTGACCACCAATTATAGCTAACATGCCGCTAAATTAAAAAAAAACTAAAATTTTATTAAATGTTTATTAATAAAAATTAAATAAAATAAATTAATTATACTAAATATTTATAAATTAATAAAATTATATTTTGTTAAATGTTTTATTAAATTGTATTAACGACGTAGAGCGTTGAAACAGTTTAATAAAAGTCTGAGGTTTAGTCAAACCCATTCATTATTATGCCAATCTTAATAAAAAGTCCTGAATTGTCAAAGCTAATAGGTGGCAAAAATGAATTGATATTTTTACATTTATGAATGTACTAAATAGATGCCAAATTTACGATATAAATTACGCATCATGTGGGTGATTTGTCCGTGTACATTCATCATTATGGTTTATAGTACGTTTGAACACCGTATGTTTGACTACGTTAGAAAGAATATGGAAAATTAGCTGGTTCATTGTAGGTTCGAATTATTACAACGCATTGAAGATTTCGCGTAAACCATATCGTGTAGTTTTAATAATTTGAATGTTCGCTGGTCTAGTTAATTTTCCACTTTCTTTCTAACATGGTCAAATATACGATGTTCAAAAATAACCATAACCCTTGGCGATGAATATACATTATCGGTGTCGTAAATGTTGCATATAAATGCACTTAATAATAGTTCTGACGAAGGACTATGAAACTGTCAATCGAATTTAACATTTTATAGCATGTGGCGCACTAACCAACTGCACCTTAAAATTTAAAATTGTTTCGTTGAATTTTGCGCACTACAGATTAGAGGTGATAATTTTGGCCTGCGGGCCGGAGCGGTCCAGTTTAGCCTAGCTCGCCCGATTACCGACGGACCGAGCGCGCCCATAAGTTTCTACTATAGCCGGCACGGCGTTGTTCGAAAAATTATAGCGTCAAATCATCGGTTCACATATATGTGATGAATGAATGGTGTTGTGTGTCACTACAACACTATGACACGTCAGTATAGTTTGTTCTTTTTAAAAAAGATTAATACTGAGGTCGTTGTTATCATCATAATGAACAGCAGTTTAGAACTTAGTTTTTGAAACAGGACATTCTGCATTTTATATATTTTTAGGCAGATTAACACTGCGACGTATTGAGTCGCTCCAAGATATCTGAACTTTTTTGGTATTTCACAGGCAGGTACCAATTTTGTGACACCTGTCGGTAACGTTGGGTTTATTTTAAGGATTTTGTGCGGCCATTTTATCTTTAGTTTTATTTTTATGCCGCATGCTAAATCAACCCGACGGCTGCTTAATATTACTAACGCATAGTTGCTTTGGAATCGAAAATAAATAGATAAATAGTCGGAAATCAACGCTCAGAACTATTCCATCTGTTCACACTACGGCCAGCTAATGCAACTCTAATAAATATAATAAAAACGCCGAATTCACAATCAGCAGCGGCCATGCCGGTTTTTTTCCCCAGCAAGAGATTCTGGCCGGGAAGTCCGACTCCAATGGTAAACGGCCGGCCTGGCCCAAAACTTTAGCCTCGTTCTCATCTCCAACGATAGTTAGAAATACTTCACATTGTTTTAAGCATAGGGGGTAGAGGCTACCAACGAGTGTTAAAATACGTACGCTTTATACACATTATACATATAAACTTCTTACTTCAAAATCTCGTGAATAAATATCGTCATTTGTTTCTTTGTATCGAGCGGTGAAGGAATTGCTTAGGAATCGACGAATAAGCGCAGTTTTCCCAACTCGATTGGCTCCAATAACCGCTAGACGATAACGGTCACCACTGTCTACATTCTTGGAAGTCATCACTTGCTTGCAATATATGTATACAAATTAATTATACATATAAAATAATACAATTAATATAATTATATACAATTATTATACAATTAATTATTTATTTTCCCACTGATTACGAAAAATACACAATATATTATAATATATGCTATCGATATTAAATGTAATTATCACATCTTTATTACGGTATCGTGCACATTGCTCATAATAATTAAATTGTTTTATCGAATATATCTGGATACAGCGCACAAGTAAGCTGATAATACAGAAAGATTTTAATCCGGATATTATACCTTGCCGTTAAATTTCAAACCTAAAATACTTGCCCATAAGCTCACGACTTTGTTCGTATATATTACTAAAGTTACTGTTTATATATTCATTATCAATTTACTGAATTGGCATAATTTCAGTAAATCAGTTAGCCAAATTGTTGATTTGAAGATGATTTTAGTTAACATGGGTGGTTTTATTTTTAATTGTCCTGTTATGATAGCGTTTGCATTGACTTTATCAGGATCCTGTGTCATTTGAAAATTTGAACCAAAGTAGTGTATTGTATAGACTCACAAGTTGCAAATTGAAACATAAAAATTGGCAAACCTGGTAAGAAATGAACGATCGCTCGTGCTAAGATCAGGTAAATAAAGTCGATCTAACTATTATAAAGTTATATGTTAAAACATGGAAATTTGGACTTAAAATTTTTAATATATGAATGTTAACCTTCTTATTCCCTTATAATGCGTCATTTACGATAAGGTGAGTGCGTTGGGGCCAAATTATGTCACGCGTTAAACTCAACTAGTTCGGGTGAACTTATAGCTTAGCTGGACTATTATGGTGCATTTTTATCGCTTAGCTAGCCTTAATGTGGCAAACAGGGACCTTAGCTAGGCCATGCGAGACAAACGGATTGTTCGGCTGAACTGTCAATTGAGAAATTTTGTTTAGTGTTGTACTTACTGTAATAGCATTTTATTCTATAGTATTTTCATACTAATATACTTTTTTATACAATTAACGTTTTAAGCTGTATGTCCCGTTTGGGGCATTATTTAGATATGTATAGTAAAACGTAATGTTCACGGACTAAATAGTCTCTGGCTTAAGTTATAGGGCTCAGCTGAACGCCTCATGATAAAAGCACAGTCCGGCTCGACACTCCATGAAAATGCATAGCCTAGCTATGCTATTCAAAACATTAATAGTCGAGCTGGACTGTATGCGTGACATAGTAGCTAGCCTATTTGAACGTGTGACATAATTAGGACCATGCTCATGCATCTTATTATAAATGATGCATAATAAAGCTATCATTTTGCTATAACAGGGATTATACACCCAATGTAACGGGCGCAGTTAAAGTATGAGTCAAGTCACACCTAGCAGTTAACCTAAGTTAAACACTTATAACAAATTGTGTGTTTTAGCTGACTTTTGTCTGAAAAAGAGTTACTAACCACAATAGGATACAACCACAAATGCGTCTTTTAATAGTTATATAATATGCGCATACAGAGCATTGTACTCATTTCCCCTCTTTTAACAATCAAGTTGGACATGACGAACTTTGACCGATTACAAACCGCTTATTCCTACAACAGACGGAACCACCTTCAATATTGCAAATCAAAGATACAACAAAATCGCTGAAAAATTTAAAAGTATCCTGTAAATTATGCATCGTATTCGAGGCATTCTAAGCGCTGTAGGGTAGCTTATTGTTGGCGCCTTACATCAGTTTTTCATTTGTATACAGAATAAAAGATGCCAACTGTTTAGGACGCAACTATTATTGAAACATAGCGATTGAAGCGAGCGGATCTTCAACTTTGCTATCGGCAAAAATCGTAAAAAATCTTTTCTCAGTCTGTGGAGATCACAGCTCATAACCCTACTGATGGATCTTCATAATTTTTTATTTGTTTACAAATTCAGTCTATCGGCATCCTTTCATTAGACGCTAAACACGGCAACCACGTCTTCCGGGTTAAAATGAGCCCCAAAGCGTCAAGGGTCATTTTTTTTAATTTGGGTACTCGAATATCTATCTTTCGCAACCTATGTCTTGAGAGAGAACTTTCACAACAAAAACGGAGATCACATCTCATCGAGAGCTATAACATTGCTGTAATGCATTTTTGGCAGAGTAACCGTTTTCGAGATGTGAGCCGAAGCTCGAAAATACGCTAAAAAATTTAAAATATCAAAATTTTTACAAATCAAGTTGTTTGACTGTTGAAGGTAAACTATGATATTGTAAATATTATAAGGCTATTGAACTGGTTCCAACAAAGATGGTTTAACACCATATTGGCTATTTTATTAATCCTTGGGAACGGTGCCTGAACTAAATTCCATATATTTCGCCACCAAAAATAGTCAAGTTTCGCTACTTTTTATTATAGCTGTATGTAGGTCAATCAAACGTGTTTACAAGATTTCGTGGTTGCTAAATACGATAACAGCAATTGTATTTGTGTAGCATGCATCAAATAATTCAATTCTTAGGGCCCTACTACGTAAAAATCACTCTTTAATTTACGGTGTATAATTGCCACCATGGGACGTTAAGTGGGCTTAGCGATCTGAATTTGGAACGACCACATGGTCAAAAATTGTAGAGTAGTCACACTCGCCCCGCTTTCCCTCGCTTCGCGAAGTACTAATGAAACCGCAGTCATAAAAGTAAAGACGATATCGTGAGAGAACTATAAAGACATGCTGCCGCTCAAAAATCTTACAGCCAAAATCTTAGGCGCTGTCTTTGCGAACTGATTTATACTCAAAGTAACCAAACTGTCGCGTAAAGGCAAGCTGCGCTTCCCTCAAAGAGCGCTTGAAATATTGAAATGTATTAAGCCGATATCCCGTCTGACATTCTTGGTATCATAGCACAAATGTATGGCAGCACAATCCGGAGTGTTCGAACATATAAGTTGACATGTGACAACTTCAGTGTCAGGGCTGATGTTAGGCAGGGATTTATCTGTTACTGATTTACTGTTATCTGGTTGATTTATCTGATTTTTAATCTTCGTACTGGTTAGGTATGGTATTTTGTGTTATTAATAGCGCTAAATAACGGTGGTATAAACCGATTCGATCCGATGCGAATTGTATTCACATTGAATCCGATATGATCCACAACGACTAAACTCTATGCCTAGCATATACGTCGTATGTATATGTACTTATTTTTCACACTTTTTCATCCGATTCGGTCCGCAAAAAATTGTGCAAGCTGTGTCGTATCGGATCAGATGCAGTGTGAATACTCTAAATAAAACATACGTTCTATTCGGATCGGATCGCATCCATTCGGATGTCAACATTACCTTGGGGTTTGTTACGATGAGCACGGTGACATGCATAACCAGCCACGGCTGGTGAACTCAGTATCTTTTGGAATTCAAAATCTTCAGATTCACACACTTTTGAGTATGAAATTCTCAGCCTTGAGTGTGGACCTATTTCCTTTGATAAAATCATGTTTTCACCATTTACGTTATAAGTCGTATAAATTTGCTAATTATCAATAGAGCATCTACATTCTGTGATGCATTTACGAATAAGGCTAACTTTGGGCAGGGCACATATCTTATCTCCAGTTTTAGGAGCGGCTGGTTTGAAATCTATGATAATTGTTTAACTCAAATATGGCTTCCGACCTAGCATACGGAAACAAAATTTGGTGGAGTCCGATCCACATCTAAAATACAAAGGGTTATTGCGATTTGATGTGAGGAATCGTTGACATATGACCGAAATGCCTCTGAGATCTAAGACAGGTTAAGCTTGAGTCTAGAAAAATGATATATTCTTTTATTGCTCACTCTTAAGTTAAAATATATATAAAAACAAAAAATGTATGAATATAAATCTTAGCGTATGTCAAAACAATAACCAAATATTTTAGTCACTCTTGCCTAACTTTGGGTACTTCGTAAATATGGTTATTTAAGGTAAACTTGTAGAGTATAATATGTATAAAGTGTTAAGATAAAATTCCGTTTAATATCTTACCACAAGTTTCAACCATATCGATATATTCTTGCATTTATAGCAGTTTACGCCAATACCGCATAAGGGAAGGTAATGCCCAATTCCAACGCTCGTGTTCAATTATAAGGGAGTTTTCGACCTTTCGCCCTCATTTCTCAGGAGGAGGGAGTAAAGATTGAATGACGTTTCGTGAAGGGTAAGTCAGACTTCCTTTTCATTTTGCACTTAGGTAAATTGGATTGCTAGTTTTGAGAAGGGTTGGTTTGACTGATAACCATTATTCAACTAAACCCTTTTCAAAACTTGAAGAAAGGTTCCGAGCCACCCTCTGTGAATTTTGAGTCTCCAGAAAAGAAAAGGATTAGGCTGAAAACGGTCACCCAATACCGGTTAACATTACAGTGCTGGACGGTATCATAATCCATACTCTTCACTTATGTCCTTTCGGTCACACCTATGGCAATTTATTTAACTTCACGAGAGATTTATAATTATTTTTTTCGTTATGTCGTACCATTCTTGTAATGCAATAAATTTTGAAGCACATTATGACATTTTTATTAAAATGATCTGGTCGATAACTAATCAATATTACATTAGTCTGTCGCACAAACAGCGTGAATCTCATAGCGAAGTCTAAAATAGAAAACATCGTCAATAAAAAAACTGTCGGCTCAAACACCTGGCCATATTTAGTAATGAAAATGTAGATTTATAGCACTGGTTTAGCAATACAATCGTCAAACAATACAATTATGGCAGAGTCGATTCGCTCTGCTTCTTGATAAATCATGCCTAAATGGTTTATATGCAGCCCAAAATAATAGCTACAACCTAAAGATAAAGTGTTATCAATTGTATATCTAATATTCAATGGTCGTCTATGTTTTATAACATAGCCATATCATGCTCAAAACATGCGCGCAGAAACACGGCAAAATTACATCTTACAAAATCACACAAAATTAGATATCAAAATAGGATGTAATCAGAGTATGCGCTATTGATTAGAAATTTATCGCCCTTATAATATCACGACGGCCAACCAGTTATAAATTGTACCTATTTCTGATTTAAGCACCGCCATGTTCGGGTAGGTAGCGCTTGACGATAAGAAATTTTTTAATTAAATTCTGATACAACACCGATAAGATCGACAAGCAATATTTAATGATCATTCTTGCTTCGTATAATGCCGGAAAGCTGCACTGATTTTTGAAAGCTAATGCTTCTTATAGAAATATGACAGTTATGTACTACACGATACTCGCAGTAATCATAAACCGTGCTTTTATTTTAAGGTTACCGCGATTATTAAATATTGCATATACCTATTTATATATTACGAGTTAAACATATATATTTATTGTATATCCTGTATATTAATTATTTATGCTGCAACTAGTACAAAATTTGTCCAATAAAATGGTTAATATTAGTTTCCGTTCTTTTTGATTTGGGGTGTCAAGCCCTTACCAGCCTTATTTGTGCCGATTTAAAACGAGCTAATTTGCACTGGCTTGCTCAGGGAGAAGTTGTTTTAACCCGGCCGATTAATTAAACGAGTTAGTCCCCAATTAAGTTGGCGCCAAAAATGTCGTTTCAAGTCGGGCTTATATTACGTTTCACGATATGCTTACTTCTCATGATTTCACTCGCAATACTAATGGTATTTGTTGTACGAGTCGTATTTTATGTCTTTCATTAGCGAATCAGATGTTAAGTAGTAACAATATTCTGCAACACATCATCACCCCTAATTGAAGCGACGTTTTCGTGTGAAATGAATTTGGGCCAAATTCATTCGGAACAGGAGATAAAAACAAACTCTCCGACAACAAACGAATTTAAGTCGATTCGTTTAAAATCGAGAAATCCCAAATGATTATGTTTTAAACACAAAAACGTATCTTTTAATTTTAACCTGTGATTCTTAACATTGGGCACATCTTGAAGTAGATCTCACATTATTGCACATAAATACATTTTAAACATGCAAAATAAAATATAGATAAAAGAGTATACTTGCTAAATCATTCACCAATTATAATAGGGTTGACAACTATTTTGTGTTGGTTGAAGCTATTTCAGACGTTTCCAAATATTAACGGCGATATTCTATGTATAGCACACAATTGTTTTAAGAAGTCCTAAAATATCTAAGTTAAATCGAAAATGTTTTGGGAAATCTTTTGGTTTGGAAATAGTAATTTCTATCAATTTCTTTTTGTTCAAACATAATTTGTTCAGCCCGAAACCAACACAAAATACCCAGCAATCAGCTAAATTTGGTGTGGCTAATCAAGGCAAATAAATTTGGTCTGTCACAATAAACGTCACAAATGCACTGCGCTAAGTTAACAAAAATAGACTTATATCCGTTCAAAAACTTTATTCTATTAATAACGGCAATAAATTTTTGACCGAAAATTGCTCCTTTTGTACATGCAGCGTCGCAAATAAGTATGAAGCGGCGACATCTCTTTCAACAAAAAATAGCTGAGTACGTGAAAACACAACTTGCTCGATGTACCTCTCCTACCGCCAGGCGAAATATAATCCTTCATATTCGGATTCTGGGCGGGGTAGCACGGCACGCAGCTCTAAATTTCCTCTTCTACGAACAAACAACCAAATCCTGTGCAACCGTTCTTTGCTATACCTTGTCATTCTTTGGGTCCTGTGTGGTCGATGATATTTCAACAGGTCTCTGAAAACAACTAGCCATGCTTCCTAGCTTACTTTTGTAACCAAAATTAAATACTTTCATATAATTCAATGCAGTAGACTTATCACCACTCTTTTGATTACACAGAGACTCTGATATAGATGCAGCCTTATTTCGGACAACATTTACTGCGTAATATTAAGCTAAAACCATAACAGAATGTTATTATTTAGACTTAATATATACGAACTGCATAGCAGGGAAATTCAGGTGCCCTGAGGTTTATCTATATTTTGAGCAGTATGTATTGACGCGCGTTGCCGAGCTGAGTTGCAAGCAGATGCAATGGAAGTGGAATCATATTTTAAGCAATATATCTATTTTTTCGCCCTCTTTTTTATATTTTTAAAGATATGGCAGCAAAACATACTGATAACATATATGTAATAGGTAGAGCCTTTTCGTCGGCCGTGAGCCAATAACTTAAATTCTGATTAACATATCTAGTCGCTATGCATTTACAAAATACACTGAAAGCAGAAAAATGCAAAGAACTGCATCATTAGAGTAGTGAACATTCAACACGACTATAATGATTATGCTTAGATATTCCCAAATTTTATAACTTCGCTGCATAGATCCAGAGCAGCTTGGATATACCCAGAAACACTAAGTATAAAATTCGAACAAGTAAGCAAACAATTTTTTTTGGATTTCATATGCTATAGTAAAATCGTAAATATGGGTAAGAGGCTCGTACAAATTGTCCCACTCTGAAGAGATACGCATTCAGTGCTTATTATAAGTGCTCAACATTGCACAAGAAGAATTAAAATCTAAGTGTTTAATTATGCTAGACACTCCCCGGAATAGTGACAAACACAGACTATATATTTTCGCAAGAGAGTGAGCTATACAGGAAGAGGGGCAGTGTGGGCCTTGATGGGGTAAATATGGCTTGAGAATGGGGCCACCATTAGGAGGTAACCGCCTACCTCCGTCGACACCTATTCCAAACCCATGTTACAGACAATAAACCAAAGTTTCAGCTGAGTTGTTCCAAAATATTTGTGTTCAGCATGTTATTTTTCCTCAGTAAATATAGCGGAAATGCTACCTGTGGAATGTGTATGCCACGTAAAAGGTCACATCATCTGTGAAATTCTCAGTCTGATACTTTCATCAAATACTAAATTATAAACGGTCATATCCAAATTTTGATTTGTTCTTGGCCTGAAATAGATGGCTATGTACGACTGTCTTCTCAATTGATCGGACAAATACGCATACTTGACTACACGTAAACAGAAACACATCAAATATAAAAAATTCCAAATTTTTGCATATACTTCTTAAAATAGAAGTTGTAATAAGGTATTCTTATCTTATTTCTTGTTCACTTTTAATTCAGACATTTTTCCGCAACTAAACTAAATAAATATTAATCAACGAATTAAAAAGCAATTAATTTATTATTTAATTAGAAAATTACATGTATTTTAACTTATGTAAAATACATTTTTAATATATTTTCATAGAAATAAAAATACTGAGGATATATCGATGTCTTGACGTATCGTTACGTAATCGAGTGTCCCTGACTGGTTCTGTTCTGAAGCTTACTTTCAATTTTCATTACATAAATTGGTTTTCTCTATAAACTACAGTAATAAGTAAATTGAAATAATGGTTACATTATTAACCCAACATTTTTTGAATAGCCATTGGTGTAAACTTTCATTATCATAATTCCCACCATCATAATCAAATAAATCCTTTAGGTTCATTATTCGTTAACGCAAATCCCAGCTCCTTTTGCTAGTTTAAAAGAGTAGACATTGCCTGTGAAGAGCTCAAAATGCTTATTTTATTCACATTGACACTTCGCTTTTCCTGCTAAGATGTAATCGATTAAATAGCATGATCAAATCTAATAGCTGACGCTAGCATGAGCTCCTATAACTACCAAACACTTTTATTAATTGGTCCTGCTTATAAGTAAACACGATTGAAAATTTGCAATTATACTAAAAGTTATTACCATCGTTTCAGTGGAACGTAAAACAACGATTTTATACATTATTAGCTGAGAATATTTTCATGATTTAATAATACCTCATTAAATAAATGTTACAGTCGGGTGTTGATCTACGTTCAAGGTAAATTTAAGTAAAACATAGAAGCTTAGTTTCATGTTCATTAGGGCGGTAACACAGCGGCGATTTTGAAACCATTGTGAAAAATATGGTTTGATGTCAATTTGATCTTGTCATACATAACAACTAATCATTATTACACTGCAACACCGTGAGTTTAGAGTAAACTAATGAATTCTTCGCTTTGGTTTATTCAACAATGGAATTAAACATTGACATAAAATGATTAGGCGTGCCAATGATGTTTCGAACTTTAGGAATATATAATGGCACATCGGAGTCGGACTAATCTTCTCTGTGATGCAGGTTAACAGACTAACATAACTTGGCTCCTTAGTAGTTTGCTGAGCTATATACACAAAGGCCTGTGTTCTGCGCCCTGGTCTGTACTTGCCATTTTTGCTATTTCTATTCCTGGTAGTTGCTCCACCAGCAGATATATTTCTGCAATGTGTTACCTTACAAAAGTACCCAGCTAAATGTAAAATCACCTACGTATTTACCTGCAGTTTTTCAAGCTATGATAAATCTTATAAATAAAATTGAACACTGATCTTACTTTCCTATAACTTTGTAGCTTTCATATTGCGGGAATAATCATAAATATCCCAATGCTTCACGCTAACACGGCTTTTCAAATGCTTTGTTATAAAACAAAGTACCTCAAATACAGCACATCATATCACAATAGTTAAAACTATTGATTAATAATGACAAATAATTTTCAACAACAACAACTGCCGAAGCACCAATATCATTCCATTAACAGAAATACCAACGGTCGCAATATATAAAGCACATAATTTATTACCAGATTTTACTGGCGTTGTTTATTTATTGTAGTACGGTGGTACGTTTAGTTCAAAGTTGTGCCCTATTTTGACCCAATGGCCAACAGGGCAGTTTGCAATAGTACATTTGGTAGCCAACTTTTCATATTTGCGACCATTTGAGTGGCCGTGCTGAAACCTCCGAGTAGTAACATTTGTAATTTGTTCCAATATGACTCCATAAATGCAGCACGTTATGCCAGTACTGTACAGCCTGCTACAAGACGAAAACAATACAACACCTGTACAATTTGATAACTGTTCATAACTTCTATGGGAAATAATATATAGAGTAGCTATAGCGAATAAAATAGCCTTCGCAATAATAAATTATACCAATGTATAGTATTGCTACATACGGATTTGTGTACAGCGACAGAAGCATGCATAAAGTACAGCGACAGAGGCATGCATAAAACACGAATGTGTCGATCAAATATATACACCACCATCCTGAGGGGTGGTGGTGAAAAATATTTGTCACAATAATATTTTTATACAGCTAAAGCTGTATTTGCATACAGCTAAAGCAATTGTATTTGCTAAATACTGATATCGACATCTTGATGAGCTGCTTGATTGTTCAACTCCCATCTTGGTTTATATAGTTCGCTTGTACTGTGCAAATTTTTAGGTTGTATACACTTATTATTTACGTGTATTTAAAAAAGGCAAAATACTATTAGCTATAGCTGCATTTAATACTCCAGCAATTTTCTAAAATTGACGCCAATTTACGTGACATATAACAGGCAGAAACTGTAAAGAAATATTTGTAAGGTACAGCGTTTCAGTATAGGTAAGAAATATAATATAGTTCTACATAATACCATATCGACTACTTTATATTAAGGTGGTACAGCCAGAATAGATTATTCTATAAACAGTACCTTATTGCTTAATTTACAGACTGTTAATATACCTTTCAGCACGAATTTTACTAACAAACAGCGCTAGCATGAGAACATACACAAAGTAAAACGTCAAATGGTGACGTATCTGTACACTTATTGGATCAAATATATATTTGCATAAACTTTCAGTGAAGCATCTTTACTTCTGGCTCAAAAATTAACAGTGTTATGCAATTTATAAATAGCTATCTTTCGTCTGTGCAAATATGTACAATTTCGGTATAATATACGGTTCTTTATCTCTATATCCTACTACTCCTTCTTTATCTTTATCCCCCCCAGCCGGAATTTCGTCAATTTTGAAGATACAGGCAAGATTTTGGTACCAATCGATTCAGCTCGATATGCCGGTTCAGAAAATACCAATTTTACCCACATCCCTGACAAAAAATTTTTTTCGAATTTTTGGGGTCCCAATGGTCCCCCCTTGGGAACCCAAAAAATTTTTTCTTCCGAACTTGGTCATGTTGGGTACCGTTCGACTCGGCTTAATGAGGGAAATCGAGTGATGCGTATTTTATTGAAATCTGTGGAGGCGTTCAAGAGTAATTATTAATAATTGGTTGCGTGGAATGTTGTTTTTACTGACAGTTTTCGGCCATAACTCTTGAACGCCTCCACAGATTTCAATAAAATACGCACCATTAGATTTCCCTCATTAAGCCGAGTCGAACGGTACCCAACATGACCCAGTTCGGAAGAAAAAATTTTTTGGATTCCCAATTGGGACCCCAAAAATTCGAAAAAAAAATTTGTAAGGGATGTGGGCAAAATTGGTATTTTCTGAACCTGCATATCGAGCTGAATCGATTGGTACCAAAATCTTGCCTGTATCTTCAAAATTGACGAAATTCCGGCTGGGGGGGATAAAGGAAAAGAACCTAATATACTGCCTAAGATTTTAAATTCGCGTCAACATTCGAATCGACACCTCAAAAACCCTCATTTCAACGGTATTAGAAGCATATCAATAAAATGCTTAAACCATAAGCTTTTGTAGGTAGAATGTTGGCAGTCATAAAATTTCAAAAAACTTTTATCGAACATACGGTCTTCAAAAAAAACAGTGGGTATCTTTGCTAAAAGAATCCAGAGCATAAATTTAGCCAATTGAAAATGTAAAGCCTAATTCACCTCAATTTATGTTGTAGGTCACAGTAACATCTCAGTTTGTTGTGCGATACTCCCATATTTCAGTATGTTTTTTGACAGCTTGAGGATCTTTATGAACAACGTAGAAACCATTCAGTATCTATCGAACGACGATGTATGATTAGTGTGCCAGGTTGGTTCATGTAATGAATAAGTGACGAAATTTTGTAGTGCGTCAACACCTTGTTGAACGTTATACCAAACATGTATTGACTGTTGAAAATTCAATACAGTTATTTTTACAATCAAATGTCCCAGCTCAGTTATTAATTGAAAAACGACAAAATGATTAGCAGCTTACATACCTGCAACAGGTCGGAACACTTCCGTGAGCGTAAAGCAGTTGTTCAAGCCAAAGAACTATTGTTAAAACAATAATAAATTTTGTATTGTAAATGAATATGTCACGTTGTCTGTGTGCTGCTACACCGACACCATAAAAATGAAGAATTCGCGTTCTACTTTAAATTCCTGCTAATTTTCAAAACTAAATTGCGCAATAGCTATTACAATAACAATAATGCCCTCTCTTCGAAAAATTAGATTCGTCTGTTTGTAGCCTATATGTTTAACTGCGAAATTATATAAAATCAATCAAAATTGAACGTTTTAAGGCGTGTTCACACGTTCAAATTTGTTGCTCAAATTTTGATCAAAATTGGAGCCCACATTTTTATGAAATTTTAATCCAAATTTTAAAGCATATTTTTGCACTTTTGGCAAGTTTGAATGTGTGAACGCTGTTCAGATATTTCGAGATTATTCCTTTTGCCATTCATCGACGAAATGAATAACCTAAAAAAATTTGAGCTCAATTTTTTTATTTCAAATTTTTGAAACAGCGCAATTATTGTTTAAAAAAACTGATCAAATTTTGAGCGCAAATTTAGAGCGTGTGAACGTACCTTTATTGATCTAAGATGATGGAGAAGTCATCATTTAGCAATATCAACTGTGAAATTATGTACATTTCGGTTCATGGTTGGAATGAAACATGATATTTACTTAATAACAATATGTGGACCCTATATCGATTACTACATTATATCTTATGAATTTCTAATTGAAATAAAAAATAATGCATTACTGTTATCCAGTCTTCATAAATAATTAAGCCTGAAATCTTGTTAATAATTATGACAATGCTACCATAGCTAAAAAGTTCTAAACAAACCATAAAGCATGATTCCGTGTCTGAGCGTATATGCAAATGATAATGCTTTTATCTCAGTCAGTTTCAGAGATTTCACAACGATTTTGACTGTTAAAAATAGGCATAGGAGAGCGTTATATTTAATGCGAAGAAGTCTATCTACTATTTTGTTGTTCTTGATGGTACTGCCGCTGTTCCAACCATCAGCCATCTGTCTAACCACATAGAAACAGCCTTTTAAATCAGCCAAGTATACAAGTTATATTGCCTAAAACAATTCATACTCCGTATGTGATAATGCATAATGTATGGTTCAGTTCAGCATTGAGCAAGATATTTCATTTGCAGAAATCAGCCACTACGGCGTCTGTGGACAAAATAATCATGCTCAATCGAAAAGAGATGTCGATTCACATAGTTTGTGAAACAACAGCACCAGCCAGGAAGTACAATTCACTTAAGTTACTATATATTCCTTAAAGTAATTTCATGAAATTTAGTTTGTTTAAAACTTCCAAAATTGTAGCTGCAGTTACAAGTTTTGTAAGCATGTTTTACTCTGCGCTAAAATGTTAGACCTTTTTAATTAGAAATATAAGGGCATTTCGCATTATGTATTACTAGTTGATATTGCAATCGGTGACCTGCTGCGCCCAAACGTTCTAACTAAATACTAAAATATTCCACCTTGTTTCAATCAAAGTCGCGCGATCGGGTGCTCTATGTTGTCACAGTCTTTATTGAAGTTACAGCTACCTGATGCATTATCAGCGCGTTACCGTCTTTGCTGCATAACTGTGTGAACTACCGCCTTTTGTTGTTTGTTTCACCATTTTATAATCCGAAAAAAACATGTAAAGGCAACACTGCAGACATCGCAGTTGCTGACAATAGAAATCGTTGTCGAATTGAAATGTGCACACAGATCATTGACGAAATCCAGCGCTATTTTCCGCTTGTTCAATCTCCGTAGCTGCAAACCCAAGTTGCTGACAGATATTGTATTGTATCTTATTCTGAAGTGATATTATATAATGAACTATATCAAGTATTCTGCTTTGCTTTAAAGGCAATTTTAATGCATTAAATGAAAACGGAAATATCGGGATTTTAGTAGTCGCTATGAATCTTAAAATCTTAACGTAAAGAATATATTTTATTCAACAATCAAGTAATAACTCATTTTCAAATCCATAACTCTACATTTCTCGAGTATAACTGCTTAAGCGTCGCGCTCAAAAAATTTGTTCACTCAATACACACTGATTCGAAGCCAAGGTACTACAAAATGATTTAATATTACTACAAAATCGGTTTTTTGATCTAAACTTCCGTATACAAATTTATAGTAATGGTACATATGTACGTGTTTAAGGTTACTTGTGCTAGACCCTTTTAATAGAAAGCTCTGTCGTCTGGCAACAACATGCATTTTGATCTTAATTAGTTGAGTTTATCGCGCAGTGTATGGATAGACGAGCATATATATATATATATATTAGTGCAGTGTTTTATTCTAATTCTGTTATCGGTATCACAATTTCAGAGATAGCAAGTAATACCATACAGTATTGTGACATTCATTAGATTGCAGCTTATTGTCAAACATGTTTTCGGAATTTGCCTGACTGCGCATAGTACTTGTGTATCTTTTCAAGAATTATGTGTATCTTAGGTAGAGAGCGTAGCTTAAGTATCTTAGAATTATGTGTATCTTGCGCAGTGCAATTCACCTCAACTTATGTTGAAGGTCACAGTAACATATCAGTTTGTTGTGCGATACTCCCGTATTTCAGTATGGTTTTTTGACAGGTTGAGGGTCTTTATGAACAACGTAGAAACCATTCAGTATCTATCGAACGCCGATGTATGATTAGTGTGCCAGGTTGGTTCATGTAATGAATAAGTGACGAAATTTTGTAGTGAGTCAAAACCTTGTTGAACGTAATACCAAACATGTATTGACTGTTAAAAATTCAATAACAGTTATTTTTACAATCAAATGTCCGAGCTCAGTTATTAATTAAGCACTCAGCGAAGACTAAGCACTCAAAGCGAACACTACTTTAGGGTCTTTTCATTATTAATTGTAATGCATAGTTAACAGACTGGGCTAATTTTGAGTCAGGCGTTGTTGTCGAATCACCGGTCAAAAGCGGCGACCGGCATGAGATGCGCGAAATGGTACATTCAAATATTGGTACATTCATATATTGTTACACATTTGAGCTGAGACATCATTATCCAAAAAAAGGATTTGAATTTTGGTGTTCGCTTCATATATATTCAATGTGTTATAATGCCATATTATACGTATTATTGTTTTCATGTCCGCACATAATAACACATAGTACTAATATCAGCTGCTTAGTATGCTTATAAACTAGCAGAGAGCGCATGAGGGCAACATGAAAGCAAAATTTCCCATGCTGGTAAAATTGGAGCACAGCGTGACGAACTTAGTTCGATACAAAAGACTTGGTTAATGCATATAACTAAAAATGTTTTTGTAGAATAATCTGGATACACAAAATTTTGACAAACATGTTCAGCTCTGTTCACCCTACCTTTACCTTAACTATCATAAATAAAACAATTCAAAACGAACATCACAATCGTTTTGCTGAAGGTGTACTGTATCTACCGTTATAAAATTAGTCAATTTTATGTCTACAAGAACATACAATGCACAAAATTGTTTGCTACCGAAACTTTGGCCGAGTAGTGAAGTGGTACTTTGGTAGTCATTCGGTGGTGAGGTCGAATCGCCTTGTATTTCGAAGGTTTTTGTCATTCGATTACTTCCATTAATAAAACCGACAACATCGTATTTAGCTCATTGTCATACTACATATAGGACAATAAGCGATGTCTGGAATGTGATGTATTATTATAAATTATCACCAATTTACCTTTCAAGATGCTAATTGCCATATTATAAATATATTACTACTACTCAAATTTCTTTGGGGTTGTCTTCGGATCGTCCGTCAAATACGTAACTACAACTGCACCGCAAGATAAGGAGCGAATTAAACTGCGCAGTTCGACGCTGCGATTTTTGAATGGCAGTCTAAAATTACATCGATGAAAGTACGTTTCGTATTTTTCGGATCTGGGAAAAAGACAGACATGTATTGTACAAAATTGTATATATTAGGCACAAAACCCTAATCTAAAAAGGTATATATAATAGTTATCTCCGGGGTTGTCTTCGGATCGTCCGTCAAATACGTAACTACAACTGCACCGCAAGATAAGGAGCGAATTATACTGCGCAGTTCGACGCTGTGATTTTTGTATTGGAATCTAAAATTACAGCATCGAAGAAAGTACGTTTCGTATTGTTCGCATCTGGGCAAAAGACAGACATGTATTGTACAGAATTGTATATATTAGGCACAAAACACTAATCTAGGATGTATATATAATGGTTATGTCCGGGTTTGACCACGCTGATATTACGTGTTCGAAAGCAAAATTAGCAAATTTTTTAAATAGTTCACATTATTCTTAACCGATAGAATTGTGTACACTAGGAAGTGTTGTGACACCGTTCACAAAAGAAAAGCGTCATTCGAACTCTGCAAAAGAATATTTCGTCCGAAGTTTACTATTTCACAGACAAACCGGTTTATTAAGTAGTTTACCACCAACCATAGCATATTACAATCAGAAACAAGTTAGACAAGTTAATATAAATAATATGAAAGAATTGATTAAACTATATAATAAAGCGAAATAATACAAGCTACAAACGACGATAATGCCAACAAGTTTAGTTGTCGGAAATAATCTTCTGTTAAAGTTTTAGGCTGACTTAGACGGATGTTTTCATAAGAGAACTGTGTCACGTCAATATTTTGCGTTCAAGACTCACACTGATAAAATTGTAATATTAAAGCAATAAATTTTTTTATAAATAAATTTTAAATACCGAAAATTAGACAAAGAAATAGTAAACAACCACTACACTATGCGAACTGGCAACACAACCAATATTTTATATTTAATACATACGCTGAGGAATGTGCATTGCCTTTGTTGGCTTCTGTTATGAAAACTGTGTAATACATTTTCTTGTTTTTACGTTTTAAGTATTAAGTTTTTATTTCAACAAAAATTTCAAATCGTTGAAAGGCGCAGTAGATTTTTTGCTCTCAGATTCACATTGCACGTCTATATCCGTTATTGAAGGTTGATTTGTGTATGTTATAGTTTAGAAATTGGATTAATATATTTAAATGTTGAACTTATTAATGCACTGTTGTTATAGTGACCTTATATCCAAATTACTATTTAACTGCTAGTAATACGCTGGCTGTCTAGAACGGGTATATAGCAAAATGTACAGTAAATAAAGTTTGAAGTACTTCGCCTCCATGATAAAACGCAACTCGCCAATAAAACTAAATGCAAAACGTTTAATTGTTGAGCCATAGAGCTCGAATTCACTACCACTGCTGAGAAATAGCGATAATCAAATAACTAAAAATATCCATTCAACCACCGAAGCTATATAAGCATGCAGTAACCAACATTATATTCGTATCCGTATATTTTATTTTAATGTGCAGTGCCACCGACCCCTCCTAATTGTACCAAGTGCCCACTAAGACAACTTTGTAGAAGTACATAAACCCTCTGTCACTGTCATGTAATTTACACTATACGACGACGTGGTCGTTTTCCGGCTATCCGCTCCCCACAAGGACTGCTATGGTACTTCTAAGGTTCTTGGGAAGTATTGGTTACACCCGCAAGGCTTCTTGGCGGGTACTAGCTATCGGGTCAGTAATAACCAAAGAGGTTATAGAAGTATTAGGACTAAGGAGCCACTGGTGATTGCTGCTCGTGCTCAGCGCTAATTGGTTATTCGCGACCTGATAGTTGCTACGTCAGAAAGTTATCTCGCGGTTAGTTCCTGCAATCCTTGGGCAGGGAGTAGGCGGAAAACGAGCACGTCGGGTGCTAACGCATACGTAATACATGAATATGAACAAGCGCTATAGTCACCTACAAAATGTTTCTTATGGGCTGGAGACCTCAGAGGGTACAAATGTTCAAACCCGATCCGACCTAATCTCTCAAGATCCCTGTTCGGTATTCGATTGGTGGTGGCAGGCCCAAAGTATGGAGGAATAAAGTAAAATTGCGGGCACCATAAGGAGAAAATCCCAATTTTGCCGATTTTTGCCGAAATGTGGAGGGCGCTACCCTTCTTGCTGCGCTCCTGATGTCCAGCGCAAAATAACCTAAGAAAAAAATTAAAAGATGTTCAAAAATAGGTGTTCCGTCTCAGTATTGTTTGCGCTGTAATTATATCTAAGCACTTATTTTACACGAGCATCCTCATTGGTCACAGCAGAATCAACGAAAGGTTTGCGTTGCAACTGAGCCGAATTTTGCACTGCACGCAGCTGGAACATGATATGCGACGGCATTTCGGGTCCACCACTGGACCCGAATTTGACCCGACGACCTGTCGGATCTGTGACAAGATTTTAGCGGGCCCGAACCGACCCGACCCGAACTGAAGCAGTTCCGCCTTCGGTCTCTATTATGTACTCTTGATTGCACCTAGTGGTACTTTGAAAATGCATTTCGAGTAATATACACCATGCGAATAAGGAACAATTATGGTGGTGTAAATGCAGTCACAGCGTAAAACGAATGGCAATGCTGTAATTTTTACGTATAGGACAAATAGGAAAATAATATTAATTTACACTGAACAAGATTAGTTGTAGAAACGTAACTTTGGGTGAGCGATATTTTTCTCTAGGATAAAGTGCCACAGCAGTTTATATGGGCTACAGTTTTGGACAAATACAATATAATTGTGAAAACTAGATGTGTCCAAAGTGTTCAAATACACATGATAACTATTAAGGTGCTTTGAACACCTTCGCACCATTCGTGCCAGAAATTCTGCCCGATTTTCAATGCCAGAGCGATAAAACATCGTGAGCTGTTGACCAAACCAACACCTGTAATGACCATTACGCCACTCGGTCACCTCAATACATATGTTCTCAACTCCCAACTTTGTTTACAATACATTCGGCTTCCATATATCTATTATATAGCAATATAAATCACGTTTGTGATTAAAGATTTTAAATTACCATACAAGCGAAATCAAATCCCTCAAAACTTGTTTTATTTTTAAATGTGCTGGAACTTGGAGATCATCGTTTGCACTTCACTGTATAATCCCTTAGTAGGGCGCACAAAATCGGTTAAATGGTTAGTTTAATTATAAAAATATTCAGTTGGATTAAGGCTAAAAGAATTCATACCCTTAAGGTCAAATCGAAATTGAATATATAACACCATTTGTGGCCTGCGATCTTGAAAATGCGGGGCTATTTATTACATGCGACAGAGTTATGCGATTGAACGACGCTAATAAAACGATATAAATACATAATGCATATAATTAACCGCACGTGATAAACCCTTTTGTTACGTCATACAGTGCAGTCACCGATGAATTTAGGCGAGGGAAACGCATGGCAGACGGTCATCAAGTGCGAGTTAATGTTTTTGGTAAACAATGGCAACACACGCTAATAGAAATAAAAATGTTAAATATAATTTAAAACTACAAACAATTGCTACTTATGTCATTACACAAAAAATGACGAAAAATACTTTACCTTGTGGATCGAATGTTCGAACCTGTGAAAAATATTCTCAAAATTTAGCGATATAACCACTACGCTTCGCGTACACCAATTATGACAAGTAGTAGTATGCGGTGTTCATGTTATACTGTCAGAAAATCAGTGTCACACCCATACGGTAAATAAATCTTTGAGGTTATACGACACTCCCTTATCTAGTTTGGTTACGACACAGCCGTAGCAGCTATTTTTCGCGGACTAAAAGTAACGGACACTGTCTGTAGCTAATGCGATATATTATTTTATCAACAAAATATGCACGTTGATAATATAGTATGCTGCATACCGTCAATAAAATACAAAGAAGATACGGTGTCCTTGGCACTGTTGGAAGATGACAACACTTTCAGCCAACTACCTTTGAAAATTGATTGGAAAAACATGTGGTATCTAAGACACCCTGTCGTCGATGGTATGCCTGACACTGGCACATAGGTTCCAAACATCGGGAACATTATAACGTGAACGCCGTACGTACCATTTGTATACACTACCCATTATTCGCATTATTTAGTCACTTTCAATTCAAAATATACGATACCGACCAGTTAAAAGACAATCATTTTCGAGAACTTAGATCTTAAATAAGGTTATACGTTGCATTTCGCATCACTCTAAAGAGCACGAGTTTGGGTAGCCTGCGCACGCATCGTATCCAACATGGAAAACATACATATAGCACATTCTTGATACCCTGTAGGCAATACATTACCGAGATAATGAAGACAGGTTTTTTTTGACAATCGATTACATTGAGTGTAATCCCACTGAAAACAGATGAAAAGGCATGAAATATACGTGCTGCACTCTATATAATCAAATCATTAAATTCAACGTTCACAAAGTCTGTATATAGCTCTTTCAAGATACCCTGCACGCAATATATAACCAAACAAATGAAAACATACGACATATTTTAATCGAGTTCGCCGAACGTAAAACCATTGAAACTGCATGAAACGGTATAATATAGTCGAGTTGACTGTAGATATGAAAACCGTCATATTTAGCGTGCTTGATAATCTAATAGACAATCGTATTAAGGCATAAATACACAATAACATGCTGAAATTAAAAGGTCAATATTTCTAGCAAATGGTCGACGAACCATATTCGTGCCCATGGCGTACCAGACCGCGGTGCCGCAAGAAAGTGTCGGTCAGCAAAGTTGCAAAATTTTATGAATTCTTTCTGATGGTTTTCTCAGTTTTCAGATGGGAAATATGTGCCCCGAAACATATGTGGCTAAAAAAGTCTGATACCCGTAATGCAAGATTTGCCAAAGAACATTAAAAATGTGTTTTTTATTATTTATACCTCGAAGATAGGGTCGCTGCTGATCGCTTTCAACTAAAGAGCACATCCCCATCATTTCTGCTAACAAACAAAAACATTCATCGAAAGTAGAGCTTGAAAAATGTCAAAACCAAAGTCACGTTTCCGTTTCTCCATTTATAACCGCACACTATGCCAAAATTGAGAAAATCATTTTACAACAAAGTTTTCTAAAACAGCGTGCATGTTCAATACTACTGATCATGAATTGAAAGTATAAAAATGTAAATTGTGTGAGATGCAATACAGTTATCAATACTAGCTGCTCTCAATTTTGAGTCAGAAACTTGTATTGTTTTTATACTAATGTATGCCATAAACAATGCCCTATCGCTTCCACAGAAACGAACTTCAAAGTACCAATTACTAATTTTCGGCGGAAAACATAATATCTTTTCGTTTTAACGTCTTTGCCGGGTATATAGCCGGGTTTATGTCTGATTGTGCGCAGCAGCGTTCATAGATTCACAAGCTAATTATATACCATAACTTAGCCAGCAAAGTATACAAATGGTGCAACAGATTTCGTCATCGCAGTGCATTAATGAGTTGATGCCTGAAATAACTTGCGTATCGAGGACTGTTTGGCTAATTCAACCCGGCGCCAAGTATTAAATCCGACTTGTATGTTTGAAAAGCCCTATGGCAAAAAATACTCAATCTAGGAGCTGTTGCTCCATTTTTAAGGCGCTTCGAAAAGTGAACACATACAAACCCATGTGCAAAGGTACACCTCACAACAATATCAGTTAACAAAGAAATAATATGCACGCTGAAGTCATTTATACCCAGTAGATATGAAAGGGTTTAGCACTGTTTTTGTATATTTGTCTACAAATTTAAGGAAATTTAGTTTTTTCCATCGACTACAATATTCGACAAATCTTCAACGACTAAAATGTCGATGTTTCAATCTCGACTGAAACATTTAGCCACATTAACTAAAATATTCGAAAAACGTTGCACGATTAAGTGCCTAGAATTATCGATTATATGTTTTGTAAAATTTAAAGGACATTAGTCTACCCATTCTAACGATAAAGATTATGAGCATTCGACACAATTCACATCAATGGTATATTCGAGTGAAAAGATTGTAAGGAATTGTTTGCAAAATCCCATAAGACAGTAAGTGTCCATTAAACAATTACGTAAAGTAGATATTAAAAGGTTCCTCACACGTCTCGTCTTGTTCATCACATTGTATCGTACTACTGGCAACTTTTTTAATAATTACACTTGTAAAAGACCTTACAGATTAATTGGAAGCAACGTAGTGTCTTAAGGTGCCTTGAAAGCTAGGTTTGAAGTTTTCACTTCAATATTTATCAGACTTGGAACAAATTTTGTTCGAAATTTAGCTAAAATATGTATCGGAAAACACGACTACGCATGGTTCTTTGAAATCTGATTACGTATTTTTACAATGGCTTGGTAAATTTTGTGTCGAATTTAGCTAATATTTATTTTTTATGCTGCGTATCTCAAGAGTGGCATTCAAATTTACCACAGAGCAAAAAATTTAGGAAAATGTTTCAATTTTTAGGCTCATTTTTAATTTAATATTTTGGAATTTGGTACAAAAGGTTTAGCTACTAAATAGAAACAGACTTCTTCATAGACTTCTTTTAGCTCTACCATCAAGCCCACGCAAAAACACAACCTATCACAGATACCAAGTCCTATCGAGATTGGGAAATTTCAATTCATGGCTTGTCCCTAATGCGACATCTACCGTTATATATATGCAGCGAAAATGTAAAAATGAGGGCTATAATCAAATCAAGACTTGACCACATCTTACAATAAGCTGTGATATAAACAAATTATGATTCTGTATACACAGGAGTAATACCTCATACTTTATCTGATGAAAAACTGACAACAAATTTCGGAATTACTTTGCAGTTAAGTCGATACTTGAGTCTTTGTATCTACACTACTGAAACTGTAGGACGGTTCAAAACACCTTTCTTTGCCCAGCGGCTTCCTCTGACAGTTTGTGGTAGTGTTAGTGCTAATACATACCGCAATTCTGAGGCTCAAAAACAAAAATCTTACTACGCAACCGAATGCGATTACCGATGACTTCACCCACCGATATTGAAAATGTTTGTAATGCTCCGATAGATGATTCGCTAGATTTGCCCACAAAAAATTCAAACTTGCATAGAATTCCGAACCACTGATTGAAACTTTAAGACTACAGCACACTTTGTGTACCATGTTAACGATAAATATCCTAGTATAACGTCACGTGACCATTTCAAACAACAACTGTATATGCATTCTGAACATTTCGGTATCAGCTAATAGAGGAAGAACATCTTTGAGCTTAAATTGGACCAATTATTTATACGAAAGAGTGCTCTCACACACTACTCAACTCTGACCATTATCAACACAGGTTAGAGCTTGCACGCTTCGTGAAATGAAAGTGCCTTTCGTTGACTGAGATAAAATAATCCAAGTAAGGAGAGACGGAAACGTAGATCCTTTGTCGTCATTCTGAAATATGTCTCTGTCGCGCGTTTATAAAGCGCAATAAATGTTAAGATTTAAAAATTATTTTGTTGAATTGCAGGAATAATATATAAAAACACTGAGAAAAATGTGGCGTACTGTTAAACAAGCAAAGTCAGTCGTAAACTTGTTAATGTCATAAACGAACAATTGTTAAGCTTTGCGACAGGGATCTTCGACAATCTGCAACACAAATCCATCGGAGAATTCATGCATCTTCCCACCAAGCCAGTGGCCGACCATGCCAAACATCTTCGCAAATGTAAAAAAAACTACAACTTTGCATTGTTTACTGCCCGACGATATGCTTTAAATCGAAAACCTTAAGTTCGCTGATAGAATAGGCAGCTGAAATAATGCCTATATTGTAAGAATTAATATAAACAATTTTGACGGTGTTTGTTAAGTACGTTTCTTTCGGTAAATGCAGAAAACGAATGGCTTATCGATTTCTATTTTTATGTCTGAATTGCAACATAAAAGGAAACGTCAACTGTTGATTTAAATATACGGTTCAGAATTTTAAACCTTTTAAAAAATTATAGGGAATAAACCGGAGTGATCGCCGTACCAGTGAATGTATAAACGCTATTAAAGGTTTAATGCAGCCTGTAATATAATAAACAGTGCCGACGCCGCTAGGGGGACAGGGTGGCCATCCCGGGCACAGTCATGTCAAATGCATTCACTACCTCATAGAAACATTAGTTTGCTGAGGTACTCAAAAAGCTTAAAGCATTTTTGCGTTGTTGCTTAATTTTCATAGGCTGAAAACTCGGCTTTATTTTTCTTCGCAACGTTTCGCGTGATTTTATGCAGTTGTTTTGCTTTTACTCATCGTGGCTTCTAACTTCCGACTGTAGCAAAACATTTTAGTAACTGGGTACCCTAGTATGAAATATATGCGTTATAAGTATTTATAATGGACAAGCTCTTTACACCCTACTAGTCCTACAACACTTTCAAAGCTGCTCGTTGAGGTCATGCATCTCAACCATCGTTTCAGCGGTAATTATAACCATAATTTAAAAATTATGCGAAAAAAATCCAGCAAATGAGGAAGATTAAGAGGAACATTTGGGGAAAATTTTGATTTCCCCATCGTGAGTCGAAAGTGGCGCAATCAAAGTCGGTCGAAAGCATAATCCACCCCACCCATGTTCTTGGACCATCGCATCTATACCCCATGCAGGTTTTCCAACCACCGATTTATACCTCACCCAGGTTTCCAAACCATTTAGATCAGACCCTCCCAGGTTTTCGACCGCTAAATTCAGAGTTCTCCAGGTTTCCGAATCATTTCGTACCCCTCCCATGTTCTAGAACAAATTTTTCAACCCCCTACTAGGTTTTCGACCCACTAAAAACTAAAAATTTGGTAGGTCGAAAACCTGTGGGTCTGAAAAAGTGTTCGAAAACATGGTAGGGCTATAAAAAGTGGTTCGAGAACATGGGAGGGCTACGGAGAAGCGGTTATACGCTCTTAGTGGGGTATGCGCTTATTGGTTTCAAACCTGGGTGGAGCATAAGTCGGTGGTTCGAAAAACGTAGGGTCTGCATGTGGTGCTCCAAGAACAAATGTGTGTTGGGTCATGCGTTCCACCCACTAGGTACGTCGAAATCCTGGACGAAAACATGCCGGTGTCACACTGTTCCGCAGAGTCGACTATCTTCGGCTCTTGGTAATACTTAATACATACACATATATACGTGATGTTCCATGCATGCACATAGAGCGTAATAAGTATAAGTCAAAACAGCTATGTTCTCTTCTGTATGTCGTATTATCATACATCTAGTCATAAGTTGCAGCAATGAATTCGTTTGAATTACAGGCATCTTCGATACGCTGTTCATTATCCAAAAAGTCATGAAATTCGGGTTGAAGGTAGAATTTTTAGTATTAATTGATTCTATATATTTATCAAGAATCATCACATCGATTAAATTGTTTATCGACTCTGTCTCTATGGCGAAGCCCGATGTTGTGGACGGCTCGGTATTGTCACCGTCTAATGTTTTCAAATTGAAATGTGCTTCCGTAGCGACTGCTCTTGCAGATGTTGTTTTCACTTTTTCGGTAGGCTTTTGTATCCGATTTTTTTGGAGCGTTTATGAATTTGAACAATATACCATCACTACCTTTCAACGTTGCCATCGACTTCCACGTGCTTCACGTTCACCACGATATTAAACAAACAGTTCCCTTGTCGCTTTAAAACTGCAATAACAATTGATTCTAAATGCTGTACTACGGGAATGGTAATGGTCCTGATTTCCCAATTATGTAATGCACTGGTTCGATTCCAATTGCAACGGGTATACCTCGTAGCGATTGAATAAATTCCCCAATTTTATTGTAAAATAATTTATTGTGAGAACTATATCGTGGGAAACCAAGCTTTGTTGCGTCATCTATATGTGTTCTGTATGCGTTCGTATGTATATTATGCTTGAGTTACTGGTTGTTTACTTTGGCACCACAGTGTATGTGTATGTATATAGCATGTTTACTAATCGCATGCTGGAAAATTTACGTCTATCGCATGCCTAAGCCTCGCAAGATTACAGTGTTTACGATTTCAAAATTCTCAACACACTAAAGTCGTGTGTTGAAGGTTTTAATCAAAATCTGGTAAAATTGGCAGGGGAGATGGTTGAACATAATTGGGATTTTGATGCCATATGTCATAGGTCACGCTGTAGATTATACACACCAAATTTGGCTTCAATTGACCCACCCGTTAAGAAGTTACGTACCTCAACCCTCCGGTCATTTTTGGTAATAAAAATTTTATTTATTCTTGGAATTATTACGATTAAGAGAGTTTAAAACAATTAAACATTTTATAATTTGTGTGCCAGGGCTATAGTTTTTATTACCTATCGGATTCGAGTGTAAGCCCTGGATGCCTTAATTATTACACTCACATTAGCGGAAATGTGAGTGTATTTCTGCTAAATTTTCCTGAAAATCTTTAAATTTGTTATGAGTTAGGAATTCGCGGAATTTCATAAAAAAGGATTCTCTACCGACAAAACTAAAATTTAAGTTTGAGAGAGAATTTCATAATTCCAACAATTTCTCGGTTTTAACTGTGTAAACTACGAGTTAAAGAATCTTCTAGGTTTCTGGTCTGAGATAAAAGTTTATTTAAGCTCACGCGCGCTAAGCGCAGTTCATTTTTGCAATGGCGCAAGCTGCTCGCATAATTTTATAGAACTATTCAAAAGCAGTGTTGGTATATCGTGTGTCGTGTGATTTATCCTATATTAACGTAAGTATATAGTGTTTTTGTGTATATTATATATATGGTGCATTTAGTGTAGTAAACTAACGGGTGAGACTGATGTGGAACAACCACTCACAGATAAAACACAAGCATACAAACTCTGGTTATTTCTTGACCTTGTCACACTTTGCATACCAGCTTAACTTAGGACTCACGCGGGCTACACAATTAATTGCAATTAATTGGACTATGTATTTTGATGCAAAACAAAATGCTTGAATAAGATTTATACGGTAAAGCTACATGTTCTGTTCGATTCTGTGCTTTTGTTCTTTGTGTACTCTACGTTTGACGTGTGATAAATATATCAATATGCTATGAACGTGAGAAGGGAATTACATTGGTATAAGAGAAAAGAACACATTATACAATCTATTATATTATATATACGATGCAGTGGTCTTGCCGGAGCCGCGTTCATACTCCAGCCTGCAGCCATATACCTACCCTCATTTTCACACAGCAAAGTCCTACGAAAGCAAGAGCTTAAAGTCATATAGCCTGCGATATTTCTGTAGTGTATTTAACTTGTGGTGTAAGACATCATATCAGTAAAAGTACAACAGCTAAAAATATTTCGAACCACGCCATTACGGACAAAAGCGCCGAGCGCGCCAATATATTGCATATTTCTATTTTTGTTTCGATATTACTTGCGAGCAAGACAGAACAGCAATGCGTGAAATCCATATTGTCGTACGTGTTATAGTTGGTTTTTATATTCGGATTCGGCGAACATTCACGAACTCTTGGTCGAAGTTTTGAGGTTGGCATAAGGTAACATACTGGTGTAAAGATTTGCAATTAATTGAAATTAATTTGAACGACTTTTTGGCGACTATAGCAATTACAATTAAGCGACTGGTCAACGGATAATGGATTGATGATCTGCCAATTTTTGCAGCTCCTGATAACGATACAAGCATCTTATTGATCGCACTAAAGCCTTCTTTTTGTTATTTGATTCATATCGTGGTTTAAAATTGTGAAGAAATTTTGAATATATAAAACGTGTTAATTAACTCTTTAAAGCCCAAATTTGTGTATCGTGTAAAGTTTGCTAAGCGCAACCGGTAATCCGAAATATAAGAAATCTGGAAATGCATTATTCTAAGCAGTGTGTTACTATCGGATTTCAAAAGTATATGCGGCAGGATTATAACGCAAAGCGTCAATCCGAGAATGTCTCACTGCGGACACAAACATTTATGGAATGAGTGATAAAAGAAATGAAAAATCTTAAGAGATGTAATAAAGGGAGTATAAGGAACCCGGGACAGAAAAGTAAACTAAAACCAGAGCCTAAAGGACCGTCAAACAACGTAAGGGCATTGTTCATACATGCCGGCGGGGGGGGGTAGGAGGGTAACAACTTCCCTGAGGTCCTGACCCCCCGAGGCCGAAAAGCCGGGGTGGGTAACCCCCCTGAGGTTGGGGTGCGCAGCTCCCCGAAGGGGGTCTTGGCGGCTCGACGAGTTTCGAAGTAGTTCCTTAATGCAAAAACTTGTGAAATGGAAACTCAAATTGATGAGAGAGGGTCGTTCGAAATAACCGCTCGCTGTACAAAATTATTTTGTGTGTTTTATAGCAGTGACCAAAAAAGAGTTGCCGAGGTCTCTTAAGCTAGCAAGCAAAACAGCTTCTTTTATATAGCGTTTCGGTTTTCAGCAATAACGGGGGAACATTGCAGGTATAAAACGAAACTTTTATTTGCACTACTAGCCAGTCTAGGCCTGAAGATTTAGAATTTAGTTTGATTTGTATTCTTTAAGGTTTCTCTTATGTATATTTTGATGTACTACGAACAGCATAAGCTGTGCTCAGTACTTGCTTTGAGCGACGTCTCTGGGATTTTGCTTGTGCTGACTCATAATATTTTGTTTGATCGTTTAGGGGTGCTCAGGCCTAAGCTTGCTCCATCGCGGTGACGCTTCAACCCAATTTTTGCTACTGGCAGCCGGTCCTACTAACGCTAGCGTGGAGGCAAACGATTTGAGTAAAATTCCCGGACGTCGATCTGAGTACGAAAACTTGCGAAAGTTAAGCAGTAAAATGGGTTACTGCACGCTGTACCGACTGATCCCCTAGTGGGGCAATGGTCTGCCATCCAGTGGAATGTTCCTGGCCTGCTAGTATTTCATATATATAATGAAGATATTGCTCATACCGAAATAAGTAATTTGTGATTGTACAAGTACTTTTGAGTGGGAAATTTGTTGGACTTCCGGGAGACTGCAAAGAGCGCGGGATGAAAATTGTTTCAAGCCGTGTTGTAAGGAAATAAAGGGATCAGTTCGAGCCAACGTGGGGTAGCTGAAACTTGGGGTGAAATGGAAACAAATTGTTTCAAGTAGTGATTTAGGGAGCGTCAATAAATGAGTGCTTCTCGAAGATAAAGACTGTGTATGCGATTTAAATTTTGGGACGACAAGGTGATATAGTAGTTTCGCACTGCGTGAACGGGGGAACCTCGTTACACATTTCCGTTAATATGCTGTTATTTTTCGTAATACTTTAAGTGCCGAAATGAAGATCGGTGTAAGACGGTGGTTTCGGATGCTGAATCAGGCGACCTATCCAAGAGCTTTGCACAGCTCGATTGGGCAAGACTGACGGCAACTGTCGATGCTCTCTCGGCGTAATGATTGGGACATCTGTGATCGCCGTAACCGGGATTAGGGATTCAACGCCCGCGACATTTAGCATAAACTCAGGCCAACCCCATGTAGTCTGTAAAGTGAAGTCGCAGAGAGCGAGTGCGACTGGGATTCAGCCTCAAGTTCCTTAGCGTGGAACAGGTTAGCCAAACTTACCGGGTTCACAAAGAATAAATTTTAGCATCAAGTTTGCTGATGTCGGGTAAGCCTAAGAAAGACACGAAAGTCAAAAGAGTGACATTCCAGTGTCAAAATTACCAGCGTTGAGTCGGTATACACAGAAAGCACAACGCTGCGAGGCAATTTAAACAATATAAATTTTCCTATCACTGCAATCAGCTAAGAAAAGCGGCGTGTTCCAGCGGTCATTATGAGCGACTAAACTTAAAGTGACCCCGCTAACCGTCCTATTTTGCAATTACCGATATCAAATCCACATACATTGTTGCGGAACAAATAGGACATTCGATTCGATTCACTGCTAGCGTATACTTAAAAGTTTTCATTCGGGTTATGACAATTCCGTAACATTTCGCAGCGTCGGAACAGGATCCACCTCTGTTCGCGACCAAATTTAAAGTAACTGTGACGTCATAAACGGGACGGTCATGTTATTTACCAATTACTGTTCGCGAACAAGCCTCTTGTTAATACAAACCCGACAAAATTCTGTCCGCAAACATATTTGATATTCGCACGCAAAACGTAGCATTTTCTGATCGACAAGAAATGTTCGGTGATGAAAATTTTTATGAAAAAAAAACAATAGCATGGTCAGCGGGGTCATTTTAAGTTTAGTTTTAGCATTAAAAAGATCTAATTTACCAGCATCGCTGTTTGAGTTCGAAGCTTTCAATAGTTAACAGGCACGGCTATTCCGAGAGTCACCCTGAGTACTTCTAGCAAATCTGTAAATAACAGTAGTGAAAACGCATCTGGCGCTAATGGTTATTGTTAACAAAATTCTAATATTTCAAAGAATGAGCTTATAATCAGAATGACTCATTGACGAGCTCCTATTTTAGCCTCGTTTGAAGGTTCGAGCTAGCATTTTCCTCTTTCGCGAAATATATTTCTCATCAATAATCTAATTTGACAGCTATAGGTGCTTAGCAGAACATACCCACTTTAATGCCAGCAGTTTTCGTCCAAATTTATTTTCTCCATATATATTAACAGAACATAAGTAATGTACCAATTTGATACATATGCATTGACAGATGCCATTGATGTATGTTATGATTTGTATGCCTTTATTTCGGAAATAATTCTGCAAATATATTTCAATATTTATTAACCCAGCGATAAATTTCTAGCTTTAATAATGTTTGTATTTGTGCGCAGTTGTCAAGTGCAAGGCAAAAATGCAGTGCACAGATATGCACATTTGGTGTCTTACCACCAGAATAATTGATTGACGGAATTGGGAAGGAACACCCAATACTTTAACGGTTACTCAATTTCGACGCAAAAACCTAAGTAAAATCGGCGAAGAAATAGGGGAAATTGAGAAAAATTTATCGCAACTTAACAAGAATATTTGGGAATATTTTTGAGTTCCTCAAAATTTCAGAAAATCCCACCGAGACCACCTACCACTTCTAAGCCGACGAACCTTACGATGCCTACGATATAGATATGACACCATGTTCTTCAGAACAATGTGATTTCTACCATGTCTTTCTAAATGGCCTACATTTTACAAACATAAAATATAATTAATTTTCGTGTCATTTCCAATTTCAAGCCAATTTCTCCGCAACTTTAAATGTAGCTTCCTCAGTTAGTCAGCTGTACAACAATTGTGTGCAGTTTTAAGACAGAGACATTTAATTTACAGCTGTACTACTATGTTGCGCCGAAAAACAAATAAAGACAATGGCCACAGAAAATATATTTAAAGTTTTGCAGTGCAAGTTTTGCATGCACAAAGATAACATATATCACCCTACTATATATTGTGTATTTGGATCTACATATTCTATACATATGGTATCGTCAGCTTAAAATCCAAAATAATTTAAGTTAAAGATAATTTGCTACAACTGTTTTGAGTATATGTGCATTAAGTTATGGTGCGAATGTCGTATTGCAGGGGATTCTAGCAGGAATTTGCAAGCAAAGACATATGCATATGTAATAACGGTGACGCAGCTGCATGGCGCAACTTCCTAACGCCATGCCCATACGACCCCGGCTATCATAACCTCAAGGGCGGACCCTAAGTTCTGAATTTTACCCACTTTTCTTGGTCAGACCCAAGAAGTTACGGAGCTTAGCAGGCCGCAGGCGCGCTTCACGGGGTGTGTTCGGACCCCGCCCGATTGGTTGCGCACGTGTCTAGTATCGGGGTATGATTGCTGAGGTCCCCCAGGGAGGTTGACACCGAAACCTGCTCACAGGTCATAGTGTCGAACCAATATTCCCTGTCCTAGTCTAATGGAAGTTGTTTTATCTAGCGTGATTTAAAGTGAAATGCGTGATAATTTAGCTTTACTATTTAAATTTTGAGTTTCACCTAGTTTATCCTCAGCAGAACACTTGATCCGTTGTAGCCATATGGCCCCCACAGGGTTCCGACATGCCCTGAAAATTTAACGTCGGACTACTTAGTTCACACCTTTCTAATCTAATTGTGTTAATCCCTAGTGATAATGTGTTCCTAGTAAATTTTGTCTTACGTGTGAGCGTGACCATTGAGCCAGTTAATTTATGGGTAATCCGGTGGAACACTCTCGCCGCAATACCACTACACAAACAGATCAATAATGGCGGCGGACCGCTCGTGTCAGGGCTTGGGGTATTTTCGTCCGCAAGCCGTGGCACGAAGGGTCGGCCCGTCCATTTGGACGTCCTTATCACGCCGGAGTTAAACAACGCGGTACACGTTAAATGATTTTCAAGATCTATTTCTAAAGTATAATACAGCATCAAAACGTAAACGGGCAACTGAGGCATCATCTTAATCAATAGAAATTGACATCGTCGTGTCCGCTTATTCCCTCGTCTATGTCCACCAAGGAAGCGGGTCGATGTATGCGAATGCGTTCCCGGAAATACCGGACCAAAATCTGAACCCGAGACGTCCGCGGTGGAACGTTAACTAAATCGGCTATAGCTCGGGTTGCGTGTTCTGGCGTGCTTCGAAATTCGCTCTTAATAACGCGCGGCGTTATACGCACTTAGAGGACTGTGCGGGAACGGGGGAGGCTTCAGTGCCATCGAGTGGCTTCAATAGAGGAGGGGCATGAATCGGGGCACGAGTATGAACACGGCTATACGTCAAAGTCAAGGCATGATTATATTACTGAAACTACTATGGTACAAGTCATTACGCAGCGAAGGATCAGCAATTTACTCTAACGCCAGTAATCGAGTACTAACGATCGTTGCATTATAAGCGGGGTAACAATAAACTAGTCAGATACAAAAGTTCCGTCCAGCGTGCCTTCCTTGCTCATTAAATCCTGATTAACATCCCTATCGAGCCTCCAGCAGCATTTCGTCCTCAAAACAAACTCTAGCACCAATTTCGACTTGCTTATGTCACAGAGTCCCCATTTCTCCAGCCGCAGGTGGAGTATCCCGAGTCCCTGCAATTCACGTGGGGTTAGCTTACTTGGGCGATTTCTTAGGCGGCCCATATCGCTGTCCTAGTCGTTTCAAGTGGGCGTTTGCGCCCATTTTATAGTCGGGGCCAGGTTCGCACTGTAGGATGCGTTTTAGTTTTGGCCTGGGGGATACGGGGCGTTGCGCCCTCGGACACGTTTGCGTCCCTGTTTCGGCGGTTGTTTCTTTGGTTGGTTTCTTTCTTTTCCTTTGTCTTTGTTCTGTTTTCTATACTCTCTCTCTATCGCTTATCCTAGGTCCTTATTACACTGTACACATTGAAATTGTACAGTGTCTTGACTGCACTGTCGAAATTGTGCAGTCGAGTTATCATCAAAATTTTACTGAAATTTCTCAGAACTCGATAGTCGAGTGGATAAAACAGAAAAATCTGCAGCGGGCCTGAATTCCCCGTGCAGGATCGAAACCTAACAAGGGAAACTGAGAAAAGAGAGAGAGAAACAGTGAAATTAAAAGCAGGGGCCTACACAGTACATAGCCTAACGGGCAAACCGAGCTAAAATCAAGAAAACGCTAAACTCAGCGATCAAGTCGCTCTGAAAAGAAAACGGGGTTTTGCACTTACTCGGTTTGGGGTCAAAACGATTCGCGAAAGGTCGTGATTTTCCTTTAGTGAAATGAGAGTATGATAATTTCGTTTTGAACTCTGAGCACCCTAACGTGCTTTTGAAAGAGTGCCTGGTGGCCGATTTTGGGCATTTTTCAGGCCGTTGGTTCCTTTTAGGAGCAGGTAGTATCCGACGTCCTACCATTAGGCTTAACCACGTAAGCGTTTTATGTTCAACGTTAGTAAATTTAGCGATCGGGCCGAGCCGATTTCGAAGCAAATCTCGCGGAGCGAGCGCTTAGCAAATTCGGTCGTGAGGGGCTCTCGAAGACTCACGAAGTCGGGAGTTAATCCTTATGTAAAGCTGGTATTAACCGTCCTAATGGTGAACAAATCAAATACTTGCAAGATCGTGTAAACGCCGTATTAAACTCGCTCCTTGCGGAGTGCCAATACCTTATGCTCACGCTGAAGTCACCTAGAATTTGTTCAGTCTTTTTGTAATCCCCAAATTTCTTAGCTCAAGCTGATAAACGAGATTTTGAGGGCTTCCTAAAGCCCGACAGAGGCTAGTCCTCTGTCCCTAACTGCGAAATCAGTCCGAGCTCAAGCAGCGGCATGAGCGTCGAACAGTCCATTAAGCTGAAAATTTATGAACCATAAATATGAGCAGAAACAAGGAAAACTGCAAGTCCCTATGGTTTTGTAATGAACTTTTACCGTGGTCAGCTCAGGAAAATTTCACGAGTCCTAACTCTAGAGAAATAAATCATGTAAAAGCATGGACGAGAGGCGTCCAGTTGTGGTTGGTTTGCCTATGACCACGGGGAATCAGGACTACTTCGACTTTCGTGTTCACAACTTAGCACCCCCCCCGTGCAATCACTCAACCTGTCCGAAACGGAACTCGACTATAGGAGGTTTGTCAAAGAACATGCAAAAGTGGGGTCCGCTGACATGTAAAACTAAGACGTCCTCCGACGGGCGTCTGGTCAAGCTGTCGATGATAAGCTTGCGCGACCACTACTCAAATAACAAGGATCTGTTACATTTTCACCTGGGGAAAATAAACCCCCATACGCCTGGTTCTCCTCCTCACTTACAATATTCGGTCCGGGATGGCAACAGCCAGTCCCCTTCCGCGAGACAGAAGGCGTCTACGCGGGTCCTCCGTCAGCCGAATTCCATTCCAAACGCCAATCGAAAACACACGAAAGAAAGCACGGGAAAGCAAACTCGTTGCGAAATAAATACGAAAAATATAAGCGTCGGAGCCGGTCAGTAGAGTCGACCGAACTCCGCGCTGCCGAAGTCGAACTGATTCGAAGAGACGACGCGGTAGTCGTCGCTTCAAAATTTTCTGCTGTGTTGAAGCATGGCGATTTTGTCGCCATCCAATAAATCGCCGACATCAAACTTGAACCCTCCGATTACTCGGAGGTCGACCATCTGCGAGTTTTCTCCGAAGTTAGCCGATTTTACCCCATCTGTAGTCCCAAATTCCTGTCAGAAACTTGTCGAAAACTCATTACTCAGATTTATTAAACCTATTACCTAACTTAGCTTGGACGTTATCCCCCAAATGTTCCACGAAAGCTGCTAAATCACCCGTCAAATATTCAAAATTTTAAATCTTTTCCCCTTACAAAGCATTTAAGATAAGCTAGAAGATGTCTTTTCCGCGTTCTGGTTCTCATCCATCAAATTTTTCCCCAGCTAACTCGCCGATTTAAAGCCAAATTTCTGCTACTTAGCGAGTTAGCTGCCTCATCCATCACCTAATTAAGCTTATTTGGAGGGCATCTGGGGCTAAATTTCATCGCCCTATCCATGGATAAACGTGCAAACATTGCACGTTTATATGTCGGCTTACAAGATAAAGCCAAACATTCCTAGAATTCTTGACATTCCTAGCTAAATTTCAAATATCCCGTCAGGACGTCTTTGGACGTCCCAAAGGGGGGGAACCGAAGGTAGGAATGAACTTATTTCGTGTTGCAGGGCGCAGCACAATCCTAAGCATCTTTCGGTCTATCCGGGGCCCTATTCAGGAACTCCCGGACCCCACGGGAGGGCCCTAAACCTGCCCCCCGTCAGTCCTATTCCTAGGTGTCCAGTCCGTCCGTAAAACTCACAAATTTAACGGAATTTTGTATGTCCTGTCCCTACATGTCCTGTTTTTTGTGTCGTTTTACATACTATATATATATATATATCTATATCCACAAACACATACACATACAATACTCATGAACACACACTACACATGAGACACACAGGCGACCTGAGCGACAGAAAGGTCGCTCGAGGCCACACTAGAAACACGCAGAACCACAACAACAACGACAACAACAACAACAGCAACATCAACACAACAGCACAGCAACACACACACATATATATACATATACAATCACGGCGACAGCAGCGACGACAACCGACCAAAAGAAGTCGGTTAGAGAGAGTGGAAAAGAAAAAGAAGAACGAAAGAGAAAGGCACGGGAAGGGAGTCGGGACAGGGGGTCCCTGAGGGAATTTCGAGGGGCTGGGGCGAAATTCGGTCCCAGGACGAAGAACGGGGCCGAACGATACCAAACATGAGGGGGTAGACGCAGTGGTGGGTCGGGACCCAATTTTGGGTTCCGACATCTATTAGCATACGGGGTTTCAGCGGGCTCTCCCGCTCTAACGGTTGGGCGGAGCGACGCCCGCCAGGCATCGTTGAACTCGCCTTAGGAAGGCGATTCAAACGAGGGGTGTTTTCCCTACCTTAACGGCAGCAGGTAGAGGGGCACTAAAATCACGCCTAATAAAGAGAGTGTCGGTAAAGGTGGGGGCACGTTTTCGGCCGTCCCGGGTTAACGGGGCGCCGGACGGAGACCCGCCGGGCATCTTTGAAGATGTCTCGACGCGACGAATGCAATGAGGGGCATTATGCCTACCTTTGAGTTGGGGTTAAATTTTCGGTCGGTCTGTACCCACTTGCAGTCGGTATGCCAAATTGGGGGGGCACCTTTTCGGTCATAAAGGGCTAACGCCAAGTCGGACAAAGACCCGCCGGATATCGTTGTGCTCGCCAGGAGCAGACAAATCAAATGAGGGGTCGCCTGAGCACGTTTAGGGTCTGTGGTCAAATACGGAGTTGGTACAGACTGAAGGGATTTTATGTTGAATTTTCGTGGAGCATTATCAAACAGGGAAGTCAGCTATATGACAGCGGGAGGGCTGGTCAGATCGAGACCCGCCTGGCCTCGTCAGATGCCTAAATGGGTACACTGCTTAGAAACACGCGCACTTCCAATCAATGATCTGATAGTTACCAGAAAAACCAGTTGTTAGGGTGCGGGTCAGGCAATTTTGGGCGTCAACGGATGCTATAAAAATAAAGGTTCCGATACGGTGGGGGGCGGGAAAATAGACATACCGAGACACGAAGATCACGCAATACACATACGTATGCATAATTATATTTCCATATAGGCCTATAACAGGTCCACTCGGGACCATGGTCTCCAGCCAAACCTAGCGTAAGTATTGGCTGTTAATTGGATGGTTACCTGTTTGTCCCTAAAATATCTCAGGAAATCCTCCAGCAATTTGTGATGTCGTGGGCTCTTTCGAAAGCTCTAAAAATTCTCTACCGAAAAGTACTCGGGGCATTTCCGGTAAATCTGAACCATTGGGCGGTTACGGGCCGATAAACAGGCCCGAGGTCCGTTATTTCCGCATAATCGGAAACTACCGTAACCCACTTGTTTCAGCTTACTTCTGCAACCATTAAGCTATGGTTTACTTT
>JASANE010010005.1:0-90171 GCA_030248225.1 Trileptium ribeirensis
AAACATCGCAAACCTGTGCTTACGGCAGTCTCAGCGAAATCAAATGTATGAAATTTATCCAATAATAACAATGAGAAAGTATAAAGATTAGTCTGTTTAATAACTTCTTCCACAGTGGTATGCTGTAAGATACGCAGATCTAGCATGTTAGTTTCGGGAGCTTCAGGTAGTTGACAATTTAAGTTCATTTCTTGGAGCTCTTTAAAGCGCTTTGCGGTTCCAAATGGCATTCATGCAGTAAAATAAAAGGATTCATTTGCTCATTCTTTGGCGTATGGATTCTGTGTCTTTTCAATTACCATGTTTTTAGCTGCTCATTTACAGAATGTTACGTTAGGATAACTCCGTTTAGGTTAACAAAAACGGCTACTGCTTTTTGTTACATCCCTCAGGCTGTGACGTTGTTTTCACTGTCTCAGACTGTGCGTTATAAAATTTCGCTTATGCGCAACCCTACTGTGGTTTTTACACCTGCATATTTTACAAATCAAATCCGCTAAAGTCCGCTAACTAGTTGGAAGCAGCGTGCGGCAAACGTCTCGGATTTACCTGACCACATTTAAAGAAAAACGAAAACGAGTCACAGTGATTGGCGCCGTAAAACCGGAATTATCAAACTGTTCAATGTTCGCTACGTGGTAAACTTGATATTATACAATTTAATGGAAAGGAAGTGACAACAATTGCGTATCGGTCTCGAGGACGCTCGCGATACTATCTTGACACTGCTAGTAAGCACGATATGCAGGGACTCTTGTTGATCGGCATTGACACAACTTTTTAGACTCAACGATTCACGGTTGCTTGTGGAAGACTAATGGGCTCTCAACATAGCTATACCCAAATGTTAATATTGTCGGCTCCTGAATGTTCTACAGTCAATTCCTTGTTTTTATGCTGCAAGCGTATATTGACCTACAACATGGGTATCGCTAGGAGTAGGTGTTTGCGGTCTGAGGATCAGTCGCAGCTTTAGACAAGAATAATTATGCATCGTTGAAATTCAAATTATACAACTGAGATCCAACTTGAGATGTATATCATCCATTCGGAATTTTCTCGTTAGGATTTAAGCCCAGTGGTAGTTATAAATTCAAATCAATAACCCAACACACTGTTCAACACACAACAAGTACAAATTATATATTTACCAACACAAGTGGCCTTGGATGACCACGCGCCAACAACGTCTGCGGGATCTGACGGAAGCTCGCACATCGAAGAACTGTTCCCGTTCACGACAAACCCGACGTTGCAAGTGAACGTTGCCAGTGTACCGATTTCGACGGAGTTTCCCGAAGCAGGCGGAGAATACGAGACAGAGCCATTTCCGACTGCTACTGATGGGCATGCTGTAAAATGCGAAAACTTCATTGAAAACATGGAAAATCTACTTTATTACGATCGAAACGCAAATTCTATTAACAAAATATTCCATCTAGCGCTTGGTACATGTTGGTGTCCACAAAACTTTTGCAAAAATATGGGCAAATATTTACAAACCCAGACCCACAAATAGAACAAACGCGATTAAGTGATGCTTGATTAATTGATAACTGCGTGATTAAGAATATTTGTTAAATGCTACGTTTATATCACCATTCGGGTTTTGGAACGCCATATCAAAAGAAATCGCCGTTTGTGCTTTACCAGCATATTGTATAACAAAAGATTTTCACACTAATAGTGCTCACGACCTGATGTAAAAACGTAAGAGCTGTGGAGTTTTTTGGGTATTGGACACATAACATTATCCTTTTAGTATTGTGCTAACAAAGTTCATCGGTGAATTTTTAATTGGTTACTTTCCTAGGCTAAGTTTAAACCTGTCCGTTTTTGCAAAAGGTTTTTACACTAATTGTGCTTACCATCTGCAGTAAAACCTTAATATCTGGGGAGCATCTTTGTATTGGCAATATAATATTAACCTTTTAGTATTGCGCTAAGAAAGTTTCATTGGTGAATTTTTAATTGGTTACTTTCCTAGGCTAAGTAAGTTTAAACCTTTACGGGTTTGCAAAAGATTTTCGAACTAATAATACTCACTAACTATCCTAAAAGTTCAAGAACATTTGTACCGGCAACATAATTTTATGGAAAGCATCTCTGATTCGTATAGTCAAGTTGAACGAATCAAAGTAATATAACTATAATATAAACTGAAAACCGATCACATATACGGCGAAGACATCCCCGTACATTTACAAAGCGGTGGAGACGGATAGTAAGCTTTTGGTTGTGTTCCCGGACGCGCCACTACACAAGTTGTCACATTCTGACCGACCAACGTATAGCCAGTGTCACACGAGATTGTTGCCATGCTCGAGTTTCCGCCTGCGATGTATAGGGCGCTTCCGTTTCCGATATTCAGCGGTTCACATTCTATAAAGAATATTGCGGAACGAACGTTTCAACCAAAAATGGCGGTGAAAAACAGAAGACTCAGAATAGGATATAAAATGCAAAAATATTAAAATGCGAGCAGCATTTTGGGTAATTTCGCGGAAGGTTTAAAGCATATGTTATCGTATATATCTTCCATCATTAAATCATTCATTTGTAACATAATTCTTGACATATTTCTGTTAAAACCGAAGCGTGTAGTTTGCTCTCATGTTTAAAACACGGCTTTAGGAATAGAATTAACAAACCATTTTGCAACTAGTAAAGAGGTATATGAATGCAGGATTTTAGTATGACATTTTCAGGCTTCCCTTCTTTGATTATAGACAGTGTAAATTCATAAAGCGGTAATAGAAACTGTTGTCTGAGCAGGATTTGCTTGTTAACATGCGAAGCTGAGCCACTGAATGCTTTCAAGAAAATTGAGTTATCATATATTTTCTGTTATCACAAGAAAAAATGTATATACAGATAGGGATCGGCGCGAACGTAATACTATGAAAGTAATAATTCGTTACTTGGAAAAATCTGATTATTTTGGCCTACATCATCTGAAAATGCAAGGAACATGTCGAGGCCCATTTCGCCAAACTACTTATAGGGCTCATGGTATGATGGACAAAAGGTTTTGCCTACACTGCAGTTAATAATGGTCGTATTACTTCCTCTAATACTGGGGATTTAGGCAAAATTAGGTTTGAAAAAGAACCCTATAAACTGGGGTGGGGTTGCAAAAATAAAATTTTGTCCACGATCCAATGACTTCCAAAGCGAGGCAGTTAGCCCCGGCTGAAAACAAGGGTACTGCCAATATGGAGCCCGTCTTGCTTAGTGAGATTTTATATTGATGGCGTGAGAAGTGTCATGGTGTTCTCAAGAAGCTATCATGACGTTTTGATGAAATTAATTGAACTGACTAAATAAGCACAATTAGCACGAAATTGTGCACTACTAAACTTAAAGTGACCCCGTGAACCAACCTCTTTTGCGATACCTTGGTGGGATCCGCATACATTGTTACGAAACAAATAAAAATGGTCGATTCCGTTCGCTGCTAGCCCAAATTTGGAGATTTGCAATCAGGCAATGACAGTTGAGTAACACGTTATAGCTTAAAAATAGGATTCGTCTGCGTTTGCGAACAAATTTAATGTAACTGTGGCATCATAAACGTAACGATCCTATTATTTATCAATGATTGTTCGCGAATAACATCGTTTGTTAAGTCAAAACCGACAAGATTTTGTTAACAAACAAATGTAATCGCGATGAAAAACTTGGTTTTTCGATCGACTGGAAAATGTTCGATAAACTCAATTTTTTTATAAAAACAAAATAGGATGGTCGGCGGAGTCATCTTAGACTTTTACATATTTACCCTGTTGCAAATATAAAACGTTGATTTATAATAGTTTATGCATCGGTTTGAACTAATATATCGATACTTGTTGTGCTGGGCAATTTTTATCCAGATTTGCAGATTTACTGCAATTTCACTATTGTGTATATTTCTATGAAATTCGTCATGTCCAAATGGCGAGCATTATTCGCCTTGATTGGCGAGACCACGACTACCGTCCCAACTATTTCAAAATATTAGATTGTGGCTTGTAAGGTAAATTGTTTGATCCTTTTATGCGGAACCTAACATTAGCCAAATCCGTGAATCCATTTTTAAATTTGTATAGATGTTGCAATCAAAATTTGTCGAATGCCCATGTTTTATATCCGTAAAATGGTGGAAATAATATGTTCTTCTGTTTTAAAACGGACGAAGATATAGTGCTATAAATCTGGGTCCCGAAAGTACAGAGGTTCGTAACGACTTGGGGTATCAGAGTTGTCATCGACATCTAGTCGACCGTACATTTGTTAAGTTATCCATGAGACAGATTTCTTTGCAATTAAATGTTGTTAGGCCCAACTGTCAAGACCGTAGCTGGGAATACTGAAAATTTAGTATAAAATTGCAAATAATTTCTTGTAAACTTGAATTGATTTAGTAAGAATTGGGTAAAGTACTCTTTAAAAATCCAAAAATGAGCATTACCTAAGCACTCTGGAACAGGTCTGTTCCAAAAACCATTCGTTGTTGTAGGATTTTCGATGCAGATTCGGCTTGAATTTCCTGCCAGAACGTAGCCAGTGTCGCACGAAAATGTCGCTGTTGCATTAATCGGCGCTGACGTGAGACTGGTAACTGCATCGTGTACAACTGAGCCGTTGCCAAGCGAATCCACCGTGCAACCTAAAAATCCATACTGATATTGACAAGCAAAGACATTCACAACTTTACTGCAATAGAAACAAATGAAACTTGTGTGTCCATCAAAATGATCCTTTCACGCTGTGTTTTATCGAATGTTCTAGCCTTGTCAGCTTATGAAATCACTATAACTGCAGAGTAAAACAAAGAATGCAGAAGACAAAAATTACTGTTGCGTATAAAGAGCAATTGAATGAAATCGTCTCCTCTGTCGGTGCAATCATTAGTTAGTCATATTGACATGAATCACAATACCTATGTGTGCTTGTACTCATGTATTTTTTTACAATGAGGAATCCATATTGTGTAAAAAAAGTTTTCATATTCTGCAATAAGTTGTCATTATGGTAGTTGCCACAAGATTATAATGTAGAAACGAGCATATATTATTTTGAATCGTTGGCGTCGCAAACTTCAGCTTGGACATAGCCAAAAGTAGTAAAAGGCACAACGACAAAATAACATCATGGGTTATGCTTGTTTTTACAAGGCTGTGGATTTGGTACAAAACTTGAATTTTTTCTCCAATTTAGTGCAGGACAGGCCCGACGGTAGCTGGGGATAGTTAGAACTTTTGTGCATCTGGTGAACTGCAGTCGTAGGGCCATCATCATGCTTTGCGACATTTAATGGTCACGATGCAATGAATACTTGGACTTCTCATCTTGAATATACAGTGCAATTTAACTCAAAAGAACGTCGAGATTTATTTTATACCTTATATTTGTCGCAGACAATTTATTGCAAAAATGCTTCTTGCCACTTGCCTTTACAAAACGGTACCGATGGGTAGTAACCGTTCAACCCGCTTCCGGGAAGCAAAATACACGTTGTTGAGCTCTCGCCAGCCAGCGCGAATCCGACATCGCAGGATGCATTCGCTGTAGTCGAATTCCCGCCCACCGAAAGGGCGTAGCTGACGGATCCATTGCCTACATCGAACGACGTGCATTCTAAAATAGATACCATAATTGAGTTGGACCCAGCTTCAGAACCTGACAATAAAATTATATATATGTTGTGCCTCAGCTGAGACATACCTATATACTATATCACAACCGGCGACATGTACGTATGTATATTTTCTTGCAACTGGTGATGAAATGACCTAATTAGGACGAAAAAGGTTCCTATAAAATGTGGCTAATGTCACCAAGAAGAACCATATGCCATTTTATACCAACTTTTTCGGCGTGCTTTCGTTTAGCTTCTGTAATGTATCATGCACGAATTGCACACTGTAAGCTATTGCAGCGACCATGTTGTAAGAAATCTATATTGTCATAGCATTATGTTATTGCAAACATAGCACAATCAATAGCACAAACTATATGGTGGCCGTTAACAGCGGGTACTCGTTGCTGTGTCGCAACTCGTACACGCGTATAAAATCGTGATTTCCGTGCGCACATACTTTTACGACCGTGAACTGGTTAGGTTTTATATTTTTCTTGCCTAGCCTACCTTTGACGAAAGAACAACCTAGGTGTGTGCACAACGTTTATCATAAAAGAGATATAGCGTATCGTTAGGTAAAAGTGGATGCATTTTATCGTCAATTCAAAGTAAGTTGGTTAATACATCGATGGCTAACTCGATGTCAAAAAAGCTCTTCTATCTTCAACAGCAAAGTCAGGCTATCATCAAGGCGGTGGAATTGACCACGAGGAAAAAGGAAAAAGGACATTCATTTGATTACACGCTGTATAAATTTTCGTTGTTGTAACCTGATAAATTTGTGTTGTATAATTGCGACATTACTGGGTTGCATAATAAACAACGAAAAGACTAAACAGTAGCTATTAACTCGTCTCATGATTTCTTTGGCAGGTGTGAAATGTTTTAAAAAGGTTGTGTATTCTGTAGCTTTGATCATTGTTTGGTTTGAGTTCGATCACTATTGCTCTAAATTTTAGCAAACATCTAATTCGTGGAATCTCAAACTTCAAAAGCCCTAAAATTACCGGTACACTAAAAATATTTTCTCTAGAATCATTCACTACCAGTTTCTTGGCATAGACTTCATCATTCGCTAAAAATTTTGGGAGAAATTTTCAGATAGTCAGAAATCACGATTATTGGAAAAATTTTGTATATTCGTACTCAAAATGACATGCCGATGTCAACGGTATCAAATTTGATCTCCTGAAGTCATTTTTATATTGGACCCATGAGTCTAAAAAATTGAACAACATTATTTGCGATCACGCTGAAATAAATACCCATGGATTCTTCCCGTTGAAAAGAATCGAGCAGTATTAAATTTGGAGCCATAGACCATGTAGTTAACTAAATAATAGAAAACGCAGCTAAACCCCAGCCAGTAATTGAAGTACTAAAGTCGAAGTACTGTGTAATACTAGTACTGTGTCGAAGCAGCAGGCATAAGCCTAAGCCTTAGGACTAAGCCTAAGTATTAAGCACTAAACCTAAGCACTAAGGCTAAACTAAAGCACCAAACATAAGCACTGAGCCAAAGCCTAAGTTAGATTGTTATTTATTCTAACAGCTTTCTATATATAATTTTTATTTTTAATTGAATTCCTTTTAGGTAAATAATATTGGCTGATCGACCCCGTAATCAACAATTTATATCATCCCGGTCAACACCGCCCTTCTTTCCAATCAGTTATCAGACATCAACTACATTTTCATTCAAATCGCATGATTTTATGAGACATTCAAGATAACTTGTGTGCAGCGTGTCATACCATTGTCCCGGTCTGCCGCGACTATAGTCAATAATCCGTTAGCGTCATATTTGACACTCAATGGACAATGACAAAGTGTCACAGCGTACAATTTAATTTATTCGTGTAGTCGTGAGTGGCTATATTAAATACCATTTAATCCGATCCGAGTTTATCCAAAACGGAGACCCGCGTGCTACTCTCTGACAATTTTTATATAGTCGCTCTCCACTACATGGGATAAATTAAATTGTCCGCTGTGACACTCTGTCATTGTCCATTGAGTGTCAACTGTGACACTAATGGATTATTGGCTATAGTCACGCCCGACTGTGGGACAATGGTATGACACGCTGCACACACGTTATCTTGAATGTCTCATTACCACTCCCCTTTTTTCAACTTTATAACTGTTAGCCCGTTGACGGCTTATTAGGAACTCAAAAATTTGCATTTACTGTCCACTCCACAATTACCGTATTTATTTTTCAAACTTTCTAGCACGCATATTTGTCGAGAATATAACAAATATAACCGTGTGACGTCTTCCTTACACCCAGCAACCCCAATATGTCGTGACTCAGACACCTTTTAAATTTGACACCATCAACCTGCTCAATACTCCATATTTAACCTACAAAGTTGTTTCCCGAGTTTTCGAACTGTTACAGCCCGAATTATTGTCAACTTATACTTTTTCACTTTTGATACTTGTTTTTTTGCAATAAATAGCATGGTCCCACAACACACCGAACCAGTAACCCTATGGCCTAACCATATCAATTATTGAACACTATGGTTTTTATGTAGGTTGACCAAGATGGTCCCACAACACACCGAACCAGTAACCCTATGGCCTAACCATATCAATTATTGAACACTATGGTTTTTATGTAGGTTGACCAAGATCAACTTAATCCATACATTCAATGTCGAATTATGACCGAAATTAAAAAAAAAACTAAATTGAGATGTAGACATTTTCCGCCTCCGTCAGCTTTAGGGGGTCATGGTGAACCCCCTTTAAATATAGTGCCCTCAAAATGTTTTGCATTCAAGTGTGCTTCAAAAACCCCATGGGAATACGGGGTGGACAATTTTAAGCGCAGCCTTATCTATTTAAATACAGAAAAAGGCACCTATTGTCCGATTAAAATCCGCGAACAATTGACAGCAATCAAGCCTTGCTGAAAAAGGATGATTTTCATCTCGTTTGGAGGTGTGAGATGTTTGGGGTAAAAAGACTATGGCCGCATAGCTGAAAAGACGATGGGTGCTTTCCCTGAATATTTCATCCAAATAGGACAGGGCCAAAATATTTGTAAGGAGGTTTGAACCAGAAATCCGATTGCTCTAAATCATTAGACTTTGAATTTTGCCTGGGAAGCAAGAAACCGTGTGCTTGAATTCTAGGATTTAATAATGTCAAAATTAAATTCAACTTAATATACAGTGTCAGAAATTTTAATAGTAAACAAATCTTCTCACAATATGGCCTTTATGTTGTGGAAAAATAACGTTTAGCAATTTTGGCGCAAATTTATGAATTTTCAGTGTAGGATAATCAAATTGTTGGTGTTTTGTTTCAGTTGGAGAGGGAATGGTGGCCAATAAATTACCAATAGAAATTAAACTTATGGAGCACAATTTTTTTGCGAGATGGTAGGAATCAATGGTTTTCGTTTTGTATCACGGGGTACCAAAAAATTTCAGCCGTCACCTGTCAAATGGTAGGAAGAAATGATTTTGTTTGGTTGTAAAAGCTTTTGTTGAAACGGAGCGAACGAAACGAACGTAGTTTCCACGGAGGACCCTAGTGGGAAAATCGCGAGAAAATTCTTCTTCGTCTGCTGCTGTCATTCATAACTCATTTTTGGATGGACAGAATTCGACAATTTTTTGTTGATAGCAACAGTGATGACGATGTGCCCTTTAGTTAAATGCGAACAGCTTCGACCTCATGTTCTGGTTCAAAATGACAAACAACAGGTTTTTAAAGGTTCTTTGCGTAATCTGGCATATACGGGTACCCGTTTTTGGTAGCCTTATATCTCGCGACACAGGCTTCAAGCCTGACTTTATTGTGGCACCACTCCCTTGGCCGCCGTGTGCCCGAATATGGTTCGTGATCCTTTGCCAGAAATCCCGATTTTTCAAATTTCGCCGTGTTTTTGCTTGTTTTTTACTCTGCAATGACTGCCTATTAAGCTAAGCTTTTTGTGACATTTCAAGGGTTTTACGGTCGACGAACCCGATTTCGAAAATGTAATGCGTTGTTATTTGTCTGATTATGAATTGCGTGCAGAACATCAAGAAAGATATATATAGGTATTTCTGAAAGCTGAACACAACAATTTGATTATCTAGAGTCCGATGGTCAAATTTCGTGCCTTTTCATGTGGTTTGCGGTCAATGAAACCAATTTATAATATATAATATGTCTTCAGTTGTTTAGTTACGTATTGCGTACGGGTCATGAAGAATTGTCTATACATGTTTTCCGGTAGGCTGAATACGATGGTTTTTGTATTTACAGACCAGCACAAATACATGATGCGTTGTCAGTTGGTTTCGTATTAAGCTTCGTATAACGCTTAAATTAAACTTTCTTATGCATAGGACCCATAGCCTTTATTCTTCCATATTCTGAACGTAGTGTCTTATAAGTCTCGAAATAGCAGGTCACAACCCGTGGCAGTTCCAGACAAGAACAATTTTGTAGGGTAGAAATTATACAATTGAGATGCAACTTATATTCGGGGTGTATATCATTCATTCGGCATTTGCTAGTAAGGATTTAAGTCCAATGGTAGTTTTAAATTCAACTCAATAACCCAAAGATTTGTCAATACACAACAAGTGCAAATTATGCATTTACCAACACAAGTAGCCACGGCTGACCAGGCGCCAACAACGTCTGCGGGATCTGACGGAAGCTCGCACATCGAAGAACTGTTCCCGTTGAGGACAAACCCGACGTTGCAAGTGAACGTTGCCAGTGTACCGATTTCGATCGAGTTTCCCGAAGCTGGTGAAGAATACGAGACTGAGCCATTTCCGACTGTTACTGGTGGGCACGCTGTAAAATACGAAAATTTGAAAAAATATGTGCCTAGGAGAGCATAAAGGCTATGACACTGTTTTCGCCCTTTCTCAACCTGTGCTGGAACGCACGAATGCGCTGTGCACAAAATACACCGTCGTAGTCTGCATATAGCATTCTTTTCAGATCCTATTGCTGTGTTTCGACGAACCCAAACGTCTCAAAGCTGCGCTTAATGCAATCTCAGTGAAATCGAAAGTTGAAATTTATTCAATAAAAAAGATGGGAAATATATAGCTGAGTCTGTTTAATAACGCATACCACAGTAGTACGCTGTAATATGTGCATATCTAGCATGTTAGTTTCAAAAACTTCAGTTAGTTGACAATTTAAGTTCAATCCTTGGAGCTCTTTAAAGAGCTTTGCGGTCTCAAATGACATTGACGTAGAAAAGGATTCATTTCCTAATTCTTTGGCGTATGGATTCTGTGTCTTTTCAATTACCATGTTTTTAGCTGCTCATTTACAGCATATTACGTTAGGATAACCCCGTTTAGGTTTCTAATAAACGGCTACTGCTTTTTGTCACATCCCTCAGGCTGTGACGCTGTTTTCACTTTTTCTCAGACTGTGCGTTACAAACTTTCGCTTAATTGCGCAACCCTACTATGGTTTTATAACTGAATGTTTCACAAGTCAAATTCGCTAGAGTCCGCTAACCATTTGATAGCGGTCTGAGACTACATTTAACTTTTCCAGGACTGAGGGGGTCCTACGTACCCCGGACCATGGTTTTTCACTACAAAATCAGGAGGAAGGGAGTGAAAATCTTGAAATTTGTTGTGAATTCATCTTTTAAACATATCTTTGAGTACCCCTTTTCATAAATTTCTAAGCCATGCTATTTGACCTATGGTCCGACAGACCCTTCTTCCCCACAGTCCTAAGGAGGGCAGCAACTTAACTTTAAAATTCACTACAATTTCATACCTGTCTCCGGACTGAGGGGGTCTGCGGGACTCTCAGCAATTAGTATTCGTAAAACTTGAAGTTTTTGTATGACATGCAGAAGTATAATGTACAGCACATTGGATTTACTGAAATATGTAAACGAGAATCAATGGTGCCTAGATTTGGAAGCAGAATTCGTATTTTTCAACAGGCATTATATCATCTTTATCTTACGTTTAGATACGTTATATTATATAAGATTTGGCTGACCAGTGACTAAGTTTGGAAGAAGCTGTGAGATTTGCGCTAGCGGACGACGGACAACGACGACGATAACAATAAAAACGCGAAAATTACATTACAACAGAATTTTTCGATAATTCCTTGTTAGGCCTAAAAAGCACCGATCGTTAACCTTGCACATCGTTTATTAGCAAGTATCTCTGAAATTTCTTCTGGAAAACAAGCCTAGGCTGCACTGTCCACAGTTTATCGAGTCAGCATCATCCTTATTTACATAAGATTCCTTAATAGGGATGCTTCGCTTACCGCATGTTAACTCATATGAGCAGTATCCAATAAATGCATTAAAGCAACGCGTTTAGAAACGATATTTAGACCATTTTCCGAAACGGGTCTGACGGACCTCCCCCACAGCCCTAGGAAGATGTACGAAAAGCTCAGTCGTGGGAGGATTAAGATGAACCAAAACTGTGATTGGCGCCGTGAAACCGGAATTATCAATCTGTTCAATGTTCGCTACGTGGTAAACTTGATATTATACAATTTAATGGCAAGGAAGTGACAAGAGTTGTGTATCGGTCTCAAGGACGATTGCGATCCTATCTCGCCACTGCTAGTAAGCACGATATGCAGGGACGCCTGCTGATCAGTGCCTAAACAACTATTTAGACCCAACCATTCACGGGTGCTTGTGGAACAGCAACAGGGCATCAACATAGCTATACCAAATTGTTAATATCGACGGCTCCTGAATGTTCTACTGTCAATACCTTGTTTTTTTATGCTGCAAGCGTTTACGACATAGCGCTGAACCTGCCCATGCTGTGTCATGTTTCTCACGAGAAGACAAAAACTAGGGTAACAACCCCCGTCTACCGCTTCATTTTCAGACAGGATGGCTTGTTCAGTATGTGTTTATTACACTCACACTTTAAAACTACGTAGTTTATTGCTCTCATGTTATTATTACCGTCAAACATGTAAAATTCTACCTCACATTCATCGACCTAAAGGCGTAACTTTAGACGTGTTGACACTTACAATGTTCAAGATTTGTATAATGCTGAAACAAAACATTTTTGTATGGAGAACCCGTAGCCCATATTCTGAATATATTGCCTTACAACACGGGTATCGCTACGGCTAGGAATTTACTCTGTAAGGCCCAGTCACGAAATAGCAGGTTACAATCCGTCGCTGCTTCAGACATGAACAATAATGCAACTTGAAATGCAACATATATTCAGGGTATATATCATTCATTCGGCATTTGCTCGTTAGGATTTAACCCCAATTGTAGTTTTAAATTCAATTCAATAACCTAAGGATTTGTCAACACACAACAAGTGCATATTATGCATTTACCAACACAAGTGGCCGTGGATGACCACGCGCCAACAACGTCTGCGGGATCTGACGGAAGCTCGCACATCGAAGAACTGTTCCCGTTGAGGACAAACCCGACGTTGCAAGTGAACGTTGCCAGTGTACCGATTTCGATCGAGTTTCCCGAAGCTGGTGAAGAATACGAGACTGAGCCATTTCCCACAGTTACTGACGGGCATGCTGTAAAATGCGAAAACTTCATTGAAAACGTGTCAAATGAACTTTATTACGATCGAAACGCAAATTCTATTAACAAAATATTCCATCTAGCGCTTGGTGTCCCGTCCGATATGCTTGAACGCCTCCTTTCTGAATATATCCGATTTGCATATTGCCATGAATAGCTAGATGAAAGATATTGTGACATACGTGGTGTTAGCTTGATACGAATAGACAGTTAATTGTTAAGGTTATATTTGAGTTCGTGTTGGCTATGATAGGTGTTTATATTTTTGTCTATAGTTTTCGTTATGTTCCGGAGTTAAAGCCGTTATAATAGGTATAATATGAAATAGTATGTTTATCCAATGAGCTATTATGAAATATGGTGCCGCAAACCTATCACGAACAAGTGAAGTAAATTTCATCAATTTTCATTCTCCGACAGCGCTGTTCGGCTATCTTATTCGTCGGCCGCATCAGAGACTGTGTCCAAATATCTTGACCGCATAATTCGGTTAAGCTCAAGCAATCCACCATCTCCAGCTGACTAATTTTGCAAGACGTACAACTGTGTTGCTATCTTGACCGTACAATTCGGTTAAGCTTGCCCAACGATATTCTATTCATTGTCCACAGCAGCAAGGTAAGTGATTCATTCACGTTATATGTAACAGGCCCGTTCCGGCCCGTTACGTACATTTTGCAGGATTTCGACGTCAGGACGGCCTAAATGCGCCTTAGATAGAACCAGACACATCTACCGGAACTAAGTTTGCATGTAGTGACGGGTGCCATGGCCGCTGATAATTGCTTTGTTAATACTGTTATTCTGGGTACATCCATTTTGTCATGAATGTGTTTTGCCATTATTTCTATGCCATTGTATGCTTTGTTATAATTGTGCATCATGTCGGACAAGCTCACGCAGGTACTCCGGAAGTCTCACTAGGGCAAAGGTACACTTCGACGAGAATAGGAAAGAGCCAACTGGCAACGAGATAGGGGATCCGAACGGAACTCGACCACTTCTCCCTAGTTCCCCATTGAAATTTCAAAATTTAGACCGTCCGGGAATAGGAGGCCTTTGACAATTTAAGGGGTCGGAAAGTGATCAAAACCAGGACTATCAATTTTACCTGGTTCGAACAAACTATAGCCTAATGGTCACAGAAGTAAGCTGAAACAAGTGGGTTACGGTAGTTTCCGATTATTCGGAAATAACGGACCACGGGCCTGTTTATCGGCCCGTAACCGTTCAACGGTTCAGATTTACCGAAAATGCCCCGAGTACTTTTCGGTAGGGAATTTTTAGGGCTTTCGGACGAGCCCAAAACATCACAAATTGCTGGAGGATCACCTGAGATATTCTGAGGACAAACAGGTAAACATTCAATTAACAGCCACTACTTACGCTAGGTTCGGCTAGAGACCATGGTTCCGAGTGAGCATAACCTAGGCTTATATGGAAATATAATTATGCATATATATGTGTATTGCGTGACCTTCGTGACTTGGTGTGTCTATTTTTCCGCCCCACCGTACCCAAAGCCTTCCTTTTCATAGCACCCTTTGAAGCCTAAATTTGCCTGATCACCATGCTAACAACTGGGTTTTCTGGTTACCATCGGACCAGTGAGCGAACATACGAGTGTTCCCAAGTAATCCACCCATCTAGGCATCTGGCGAGGCCACTCGGGTCTCGATCCGACCAGTCATTCCGCCGCTAGATCACTCATTTCCCTGTTTTATACCGTACCACGGAAATTCAACATAAAATTCCGCTTGACTCGTACCATCTCCGTATTTGGCCCCCGACCCTAAATGTGCTCGTGCGACCCCTCATTTTATTCGTCTGCTCCTGGCGAGCACAACGATATCCGGCGGGTCTTTGTCCGACTTCGCGTTAGCCCGTTCTGACCGATAATGTGCCCCCCAATTTGGCATACCGACTGCAAGTGGGTACGGACCGACCGAAAATTTAACCCCAACTCAAAAGTAGGCATAATGCCCCTCATTGCATTCGCCGCGTCGAGACATCTTCAAAGATGCCCGGCGGGTCTCCATCAGTCACCCCGTTAACGCGGGACGGCCGAAAATGTGCCCCCACTTTTTGCCGACACTCTCTTTAACGGTCTTTAACAGTCGTAATTTTAGTGCCCCTCTACCCGTTGCCGTTAAGGTAAGGAAAACACCCCTTGTTTGAATCGCCTTTCCAAGACGAGTTCAACGATGCCCGGCGGGCGTCGCTCCGCCCAACCGTTAGAGCGGGAGAGCCCGCTGAAACCCTGCATGCTAATACATGTCGGAACCCAAAACTGGGTCCCGACCCGCCACTGCGTCTACCCCTCCCCCCCTCATGTTTGGTATCGTTCGGCCCCGTTCTTCGTCCTGGGACCGAATTTCGCGTCAGCCCTTCGAAATTCCCTCGGGAACCCCCTGTCCCGACTTCCTTCCCCTGCCCTTTCTTTTCCGTTTTCTTTTTCTTTTCTCTCCACTCTCTCTAACCGACTTCTTTGGTCGGTTGTCGTCGCTGCTGTCGCCATGTGTGTGTGTGTGTTGTTGTTGTTGTTGTCGCTGTGTTGTTGTTGTTGGTGTTGTGGTTCTGCATGTTTCTAGTGTGGACTTGAGCGACCTTTCTGTCGCTCAGGTCGTCTGTGTGTCTCATGTGTAATGTGTGCTCATGAGTAGTGTATGTGTATGTGCATGTATATATGGGTAAAATATATGTACGTATATATATATATATGTAATACGTAGGACGACACAAAAAACAGGACAGACGAGGACGGACATGTAAAATTTTCTTAAATTTCTACGTTTTACGGACGGACTGGACGCATAGGACTAAGACGGACGGGGGGCATGTTTAGGGCCCTCCTGCGCCCACTGGGAGTTCCTGAATGGAACCCCCGATAGGTAAAAAGTTACCGAGGAATGGGCTGCACCCACGACCACGAAATCAGCTCATTCCCTCTTTCGGTTCCCCCCCTTCGGGACGTCCAAAGACGTCCTGTCGGGATATCTGAAAAGCCGTTAGCTTGGAATGCTAGGAATGTTTGGCTTTATCTTATAAGCCAACATATAAACGTGCAATGTTTGCACGTTTATCCATGGATAGGGCGGTAAGATTTAACCCCAGATGGACTTTAGTTAAGCTTAATTAGGTGATGGATGAGGCAGCTAACTCGCTAAATAGCAGAAATTTGGCTTTAAATCGGCGAGTTAGCTGGGGGAAAATGATGGATGGGGACTAGAAGACGACTCTGACCCGAAACGAGGACAGATTGTAAGCTTAACCCGAGCATTTATATAGAGAAATAAATTCAAAATTTAAAAGTTGACGGGTGACCCAACCATTTTTATAGAACAGTTGGGGTTTTAACAACCGATTTAGGATTAGGTAAGAGCTTTAAGAGATCTGAGTAATGATCTTCAGATCTATTTTTGACATAACTTTCGAAAGTTACGTTAGGACTTAAGCTGAAAAGCACAGATGGTCGACCTCCGAGTATTCGGAGGGTTCAAATTTGATGTCGGCGATTTCGATTGAAGCCGACTCTCTCTAACGGGGTCCCAGGGTTTACGATAGCTGTCAAAATCAAAATCTTGGGAATTTTTCGATTGGGCGCCCGGGTTTGAACTCGAAAAAGTGGGCGTCAAAAGATCTCCTCCGATTGGATAGCGACAAAATCGCTATCTCTCAACACAGCTGAAAATTTTGAAGCGACGACTGCCGCGTCGTCTCGACAGATCAGTTTGACTTCGGCAGCGCGGAGTTCGGTCGACTCTACTGACCGGCTCCGACGCTTGAGTTTTAGTATGGTTTGCATCTGTTTTGGCTTTCTCGTGTTTTCTGCTTTATTCGTTTGGAATGGGATTCGACAACGAGAGGACCCGCGTAGATGTCTTTCATCTCGCGGAAGGGGACCAGCTATTGCTGTCCCGGATCAAACATTGTAAGTCAGGAAGCGCTGCAAGAGCATGGGGGTTTATTTTCCCCAGACATGAATGTAACAGACCGAAATTTTAGCCCGTGATAACATGATTTGTTCTCCATAGAGTGACCGGTCGTCCGTCGATGGACGTCCCGCCTTCCACGCCGATTAGTTACAAATTTTTACATGTTCTTTGACAAACCGTCTCGAGTCGAGTTCCGTTTTGGGCATTTCGAGCGATTACACGGGGGGTTGTTGTGTGAACACCAGTCGAAGTCATTCTGATTTCCCGTGGTCATAGGTAAGGCAAATCAAAATGGACGCTTCTCGTCCACGCGTTTTTACATGACTTATCACTCTTGAGTTAGGGCTGTCGAATTTTCCTGAGCTGACCACGGTAAAACTTTACCACGAAATCATAAGGATTCGCTTATTCGCTTGTTTCTGATTATGCTTATGGTTTACAAAATTACAGTTTAGTAGACCGTTCGATGCTCATGCCGCTGCTTGAGCTCGGACTGACGTTGCAGTTAGGGACGGAGGATTAGCCTCTGTCGGGCTTTAGAAAGCCCTAAAATTTATTTTGTCAGTTGAGTTAAGAAAATTTGGGGAAATACAAAAGACCAAACAAATTCTAAGTGATTTTAGCTTGAGCATAAGGTATTGGCACTCCGCAAGGAGCGATTTTATTACAATCCTCGCACGATTTTGACCAGTGTTTGATTTGTTTGTCAACAGGACGGTTGATGCCAGCTTTACATAAGGATCAGCTACCGATGTCACGAGCCCTTGGCGGCCCCTCAGGACTAAACTTACTAGGCGCTTGTAAAAGATATCGCCTCACCATGTTTGCTTCGAAATTGTCTCTGTTCAACTATTCAGTCTACCGATGTTCACCGTAGCATGCAGCCGTGGTTAAGTTCGGCGATAGTGAATGGTAAAACTCCCTGTACGAAAATGAACCGACCGCATTGTTAGAGATCACAATCCACCACCGTGCCCGCTTCCAAAAGCTCGGCACTATGCCTCGCCTTTAAACAGAAAAATGGGCTAGAATATCCTCTTTTAAATAAAGAATAAAATCGCGACCTCCCGCGAACCATTTTGACCCCAAACCGAGCAAGTGCAAAACCCCGGTTTCTTTTCAGAGCGAGTCGATCGCTGAGTTTAAGTGTTTTTCTATTTTATCCCTGGTTGGCCGTTAGGCTATGTACTATGTATGCCCCGATTTAGCTTTTTCAACATTTTTGTCTCTCTCTCCTTTTTCGTTTTCCCTGATTGAGTTTCGATCCTGCACGGAGGATGTAACCGCTGCAGATCTTTCAGTTCTAACCACTCGACTATCGAGTTCTGACAAAATTTAATAAAATTTCAATGATAACTCAACCTCAACTGTACACTTTCGACAGTGCAGTTGAGACACTGTACAATTTCGATGTGTACAGTGTAATAAGAACTTAGGATGAGCGATAGAGAGAGAAAAGAAAAGAAAACAACGACAAAGGAAATAAAAGAAGAGAGCAAGGAAACGAACAAAGAAACAACAGCCAAAAAAGGGACGCGGACGCGTCCGAGGGCGAAATGCCCCTTATCCCCACTTACGCTAGGACCAAATGCACCCCATGGTGCAAACCTGGTTCCGACCGTAAAATAGGCGCAGATACCCGCTTGAAACGACTCGATCAGTGATATCGGTCGCCTAAGAAACCACCCAAGACGGCATTTGTTCGTGCCCCCTTGTCTAGGCCGAAGAAAAGCGACTAGGGACGGCCAATTAACGTGACTGGAACGGCGTCCCCGACCCACATTGCGTAGTTCAACAATTACTCCACTACCAAAATCGACCGCCTCGTCACACGCCAACCATACTCGGGAATTTAGGACTAGGGACAACCAAGCGCACTTCTGGACTGCCGGAGACACTGAGTTAAAAGTGATCATCAACTATTGCAAAATCTATCCTAAGGGCGGAACGTTGCCAAGAGACTCAATTAGGATGTTAGGTAGTACGTACAGGACGAGGAATACTCCTTGGATGGAGTCGCAAAACCGCTAATTATCATATTGTTACTTCGTTTATAAGATATTGTCCATTGATTGTTGTTCGTTCGGATTAGCACGGACCAATTTTCAATGACCATGTATTAAAATATACCATAATTGATATGCTTAACATAGCCATGACTTAGCTGATACGCTCTAGGTAACCACGACCTGAGTGTTATGCTTAATGTAACTATGATTTGATCTGTAAGATGAATCGAAGTTCTGCCTTGCAAGACAGTTCGTGCCCCCTCGTCTATTGAACCGGCTCAGTCGCGTTCTCCAAAGTCGGCATGTTCTTACAATAAGTTTAGCTTTCCTGCCCTCGCCGACTAGCCCGTTACCCAGCCCGCACGTCGCGCTGTTTTAATTCTTCCCCCTCCTCAATTTGCAAGTTGCGTTGAATATTTACAGTGCCGCGCGGTAGCCGGAGCGAACTTCGAAGCATGCCAGAACACATGACTCGAACCATTACTGAATCAGTTAATGCCGATGGTGCACGCTTTGGGCATAGATTTTGGTCCGGAATTTCCGGGATCGCATTCGCTTGTACTGCCCCTCCCTCTCTTGGGGACATAGACGCGGGAACGAACGACCCAATAGGCAGAGTGCTAACTCTCCAATCTATCATGTATAGTGCATTTTCTTCGATTGCTAATGCCTGACCAGTATTGTACAGTAATTCAAATAAAATCTTGGAAAAGTACCTGCTGTGTCTGGTGTTGTTTATGTTCAAGCGTCATAAGGACGTCCAATGGACGGGCCAACTCTGCGTGCCACGGCTTGACGAGGGGAATATTCCAAGCCCTGACACGTGCGGTTCGCCATCAGTATTTGTATATGAAGATCGCGGAATTGTAGCGAGAGTGGTCCACCCAATTTGTCAACCGAACTCGCTCGTGAAATCAGTACACGCAAATAGAGATAAAATTTACTAGGAAAACGTTATCACTAAATACGGATAACATCAGTTATTCAGGGACACAAGTGGATAGTCCGACGTTAAACTTTCAGGGCATGTCGGAACCCTGTGGGGGCCATATGGCTACAACGGATTAAGTGTTCTGCTGAGGATAAAACTAGGTGAGAACTCAAAATTTAAATAGTAAAGCTAAATTATCACGCATTTCACTTCATATCATGCTAGATAAAGCAACTTCCATTAGACTAGGACAGGGAATATCGGTTTGACATTATGACCTGTGAGCAGGTTTCGGTGTCAACCTCCCTGGGGGACCTCAGTGATCATACCAAAATACTAGACACGTGCGCAACCAATCGGGCGGGGTCCGAACACACCCCGTGAAGCGCGCCTGCGGCCTGCTAAGCTCCGTAACTTCTTGGGTCTGACCAAGAAAAGTGGTTAAAATTCAAAACTTAGGGTCCGCCCTTGAGGTTATGATAGCCGGGGTCGTATGGGCATGGTGTTAGGAAGTTGCGCCATGCAGCTGCGTCACCGTTATTACATCGTTGGGGGCCACGCCGTGAGGCGTTCATTATTCTGTTCGACTACACGATGCGAGTTGAAATTTTTCATCTAATACGTACGTCGTGAGAGCGCCTATTTTGTTTCGACCGCGGTGACTATGAGTGCTGATGAGCCTCTGGGACATTTGAAATTTTTGCACGCCAGACTAAGTATAAATCAACTTCACGCTGGCCCAACTTTCCTTCTTTGATGGACCTCTCGCAAGTGGAAGACGGTATGACCTTTATGTTTGTGTGTTCTGGCTATGCGTGTTGTACCTATCTTTGTGTTTGCTATTATTTTGTGCCCTTGTTCGGATGATGGTGAGTGTTCTACGTTTGCTTCGGTTTGACCCACTGACCCTTGCTTATGGACAGTGACTTTTGCTGCCGCTTGCCGTCTCGTTAAACGCGTCATCGCGTGGGCTTATCAATTTAGACGGGCACTATTTCAGGACATGTTCTTGTGTTGCTAACGGCTAATTAATTAATTTGTTAATCATTAGCGTATATTTAATTGCCGGAATTTTACCGACAGTACTGATTTTGTGTTACCGAGCTATTGTAACGTTAATTTGCGTCTACGTCAATTTTCGCCGCGATCTTCCGTCTATTTCGGAACAATTTCGCCCGTGAGCCTACAATAATTTAGCTGCTCTACGTTGGTTCCGGGTACGAGGTACAATCGCACCAATTATTTAACGTTAATTGGCCGGACATCTTCGATTGTTTCGGGACGCCTTGCTGCGACATCTGCTTCGCATTCGCCCACACTTCAGCCCGACTATTGTCGTCACTGCCGGGACACTGTTGATTATAACGACGTGGACTCAATACTACTGCTCGTATCTATCCTTTTCGGTTGGCAAAGCGGCTTCTCTTGTGAACACTGTCAACAATTTTCATTTCGCGGGTCACGACATCGAACAATCTGCGCTTATCGACTACGTGGAATTGGACAATTGCCGGACGAAGCCTACCAGACACTGTAAACTTGATTTATATATTTTTGCCTGTTTCGTTAACTATTTGTAGTTTTTGTAACGTTATTTGGTAACAATTTTAGTTTGTACCGATTGACCTTATCGTGACATAGCCTATTGTAATTCGTTGCCAGCTGGAGAGCTCAAGGTTACTGATTATTGCGCTTATTAACCTAAACTGCTAGTAAGGACCGTTGAGTTTTACTTGTCACAGGTTCTTGATATCTGTTTTTGGTAGACGAAATTTGAGCTGCCCAAATTTGACTGTAGGAAGGGCCGCTAATACTAGTTATCTCATCCCGTCTTACCTAACTGATACCTTGCTTAGTAACTATTGCTGACTGACATTTAAACCGCGATCCGTTTGGCAGTTATACTAATACTGGGAAAAAGGGCGAAATGGACTCCAACGATACTCATAACGGAGACTTGGGAGCCGACGACTTCCTTGGCTGGACTGACGGACATATGGAAGACGAATTACGTGCCAGGCCGCGACGGGCCGCTGGCACCGGTGAGCGACCGCTCACTCCCCCGCCCCGACCCCCTGGACAATCGCGTCGAGGAGAGGCGTCCGAGTCGCCTGGACTGGACGGAGATACTGCTAACGCTATCTTGCACCACCTGACTACCCAACCGGCTGGTCCTCCTATGATCCCACTAAGGGACATGCCTACTTTTGATGGGAAACCAGGAGGCCAAGACTTTGAGGACTGGGTTCGAATGTATAATCGTCTCGCCAACGCCAATGGTTGGGACGATCGACGCAAATTAATTTGTGTTCCAGCACTCTTGCGTGGACCGGCAAGGGAGGCCTTTGAGGGCCTTCCACCGGGGAAACGTCAAAGTTTTCTAGGATTAGTAGCCAATTTACGCTTCTTATTTTCGTCATCTCGCCGTCCTGAGAAGTCATTATCAGGACTGTGTACCAGACAACAAGGAGCAAATGAGCCAGTAGCAATGTACGGCTTAGAGTTGCAGAAATTGTGTGATCGCGCCTTTCCCGATATGGAAGATGAGCAGCGGGACACCATGCTTCGCATGTTTTTCCAAAGAGGCTTGCGACCTGAGGTGCGTAGGCAGGTTCTCAACCAAATTCACGAGTGCGAGACATTTCGGGATACCGTGGGTGTTGCTAAGCGATACGAAGACGCTAGCGCTGCATGCCCCGAACCAGACGCGCCTGCCGCTAGTAAGCCTCGGGCTAAAACCGTTAATTCTTTACTTGAGGAAGGAGGCGAAGGCCTGATCACACAACTTCAAAACATGATGGAGGACCACCGCAAAGCAAACAATAACAATAGCGACACTATAAGTCGGTTGCTGGATGTGATTGATAAGAGGGTCGAGAACACGCGCCAGCTTAACGCTCTCGCGCCGCCATTTGTACCTGGCTCACCCGCTGCGCCGCCGTGCTTGCCGATGCCGCAGATTACCTGCTATCGCTGCGGAGAACCAGGACACGTTATGCGCGAATGCCCGTATAACGTGCGGTACCCGCCTGCTGCCGTGAATGGTGCGCCGCGCAATGTTGAGCCAGCCGCAGCATACGCATCTGGAGCCGCGCGTCGAGAGCCAGGGCCGCTCGGACCGAGAAATGGTGTGGGTGCATACCCACGAAACGACAACTATAATGCGGGCCGAGGAGGCCCACCGCCGCAGTTTCGGCGAACCGAAAATGGAAACGGGTATCGGAATAACCCCGGGTGGAACAATCCACCCAATGCGGGAATGCGACCTACTGGCCCGAATCAAGCGGGACCGCAGTATGGCCGACCACCACCGGGATTTGCCAATAATACTCGCGGAAACGACAGCTATAACAACCGGCCGGCACCGGCCTATGGGTATCAACGCGCCCAGAGCGAACGACCCCCACCTAATAGAGGCATGGGGCTCCAGCAATTGCAACCTGGCCGATTTTACTCACGGGACGACAACAACCGGAATAGCGGCGCTGTACCGCGCCGGCGATATCAATTAAATTGTAGCGCATCACAAGGTAATGGAAATAGAGAACCGAGCCCAGCCACCACCCATCGATTAGAAGTACTCAGTCGGGAGCTCGGTATGATTCAAGGCAAACTAGGACATAGTGAACCGACTGGACGAGTGAACGCTATCGCGACCACTGACGAACCAATGTACGACGATGACGGATACTTGATAAACCGACACGATGACATGGACGAGTTTGAGATGATGGAAGGACTTGTTGAGAGACACCTGAACGTGATCACGTCCACTTCGTGGGCTGATGCCGCGCGTCTTCCACGGAGCCGTGATCTAGTTCAGGGTATAGACAGCCCCGGACTTATGGAGTTGGGCCCGAGAGACTTGGACGGTGACCAATACGGAAGTGAGTTTGTTAACACTGTATATAGTAAAGAAAACACAAAATACCAAAAAGAGGGATACGTGGGAGAGGGATTGTCTATGTTGTGTGTGGATGCACCCAGCGCGGGTGTTGATCCACCTGTATATATGTCCGCGAGCGAATTAAATGGCGAACAGCGAGGCGAGCGAAGGATCGATCAATCGAACTATCCGGCCATGCGAGGGCTTGGAACGAACGCACGAACTTTAACCGCAATGGAAGATAGTGATGGAAGTATGGAAATTTGTGAGGAAATGGAAAATGGTTGTGTTCAAAATTATAGGTTGAGTGATGTTAAAGGAAGTGTTGATTTTATAACCGGTACTCCCCAGGGAATCACCTCAAGGGGGAATTCCGGGACCCCCAGCTCTTTGGAGATGACTGCAGAGATTGTGGATGAAGATGATGTTGTTGTATTTGATGAGCCATTATTATTATTTTCCTCCTCTGTGGCTGGCCATCCGTGTGTTGAGAGTGTTGTTGTTGATGATTCCGGCAGGGAAGCCGATGATGTTGATATGGCTCAGGAAGAATCGGATTTATTCGGGTCGCCGTGTGAGGCACCCATGGAGCTTTTAGAGATCGGCGGACGATCAGGAACGATGGAGGCTGCGGCGTACGATGTTAGGGCCCTCTCGGAGTCGCCCAGTCCTAGTTCCGTTCTAAATTATAGGTCGTATGATGTAGTATGTGGGCCGGACCGCCGCGCGGGTCGTCCCTTGTGTGATGGTGAGAATTGTGTGTCGTATGAGTGTATTGATTTGCCTAAGTTAGGACGCGCTTATAGCCTTAGTGAATTATTGGAAGATGATGATGGAAGTGATGTTGATGTAATTGAACGCTGCTTCGAGCCGGCGAAGTATGCTACTGATGGACTTGAGGTGACTTTCCCGACCTCATTGGCAAGGGGTTCCACGGTCATTGGGTCCTTCCTTGATGCTGACCGGGGCCGCCCTTGTCACCCGTACCCAAGCCGAGGTAGCGACGGGTTCGCGGCCGATTGCGCCGATGAAGCGGGTATGATCGTTGGGGCTGAAAGTATTGCCCGGGGTCTGCCCAGGTACGGGGATGTAGATGGCAGGGTGGCGAATAAAGACTGTCCTCTGCATTGTGAGGCTTCCGTCGCGCCCACCGTCGTTGAAGCGCGCAACGACGTGATTTGCAATGAGCTAAGTTTTTTCAATAAATCTTGTAGTGAAGTCAGCGTGAAGGATAGCGCTGAGTGTGTTGAACTTGTTGAAGCTGTTGAATTGAAGGAGTCGGATGAACTCCTCTCTGAACGAAGCGGATCCGTAGCGAGCGATGCGAACTATGTTAGCGAAGCGAAAATATGCAATCTAAATCGAGATACCTCACAGGAATATGTTAGTAATGGAAATGCGCCAGAGAACGAACTTAAATACGGCGTGACTGCTGCGCCAGATGGACCTGATGATAGGTATGATGAGTGCAGTGACAGCGAGATAGATGAGGAACGTCTATTAAGCGATGAAGAATTTTGGGCCAATTGGGTGGATCCGAATGCCGACTGGTACCGACGCGAACCCAGCCCTGACGCACGAGAGTGGCATAGTGAAGGGGTGTGGGAAGTGCGTCGCGAAAACAACAACGAACTTCCGCGTGCACCATCGGATGATGGCATTGATTTAAGCCTGCGAGCCAGTCAATTGTCTATACGCTCCGAGGAAGGAGATGGTGCTGTCGGAGGAAGCGATCTAAGCGAAGGCAGCGGTAGTGGCAGTATCGCTACGGGGAGTATGCAAGAGATGAGTTCGGATCCACTGGGTGAGAATGTTCGTGGGGACCCTATCGAAGGGACGCCTTGTATGCGCCCGGGTAATTTAGGCGACTCCACTGATACGTTGGCCGACGTTTCCAGCGATATTTTGGGACCCGTCGAAGAGGTGCCAAGTATGCCCTCGGGTAATTCGGGCAACCCAAATGAAACAGGTGTGATTACTGAGGAATCCGTCGAAGGGAGACCATGTATGTCCCCGGGTAATTCGGAGGACTCAGTGAGCATAACTAGTGAGGACTCGGACGTGTGTATGGGACATGAGAACTTGCTTAACTTTACACGAGAAGCTAACGACGAACGAGTACACCGACTTGACGAACAATTACTGGACATGTCTGGACTTTGTCTTCCCAACAATATGCCGATTGAACTTGGACGAGTTAGAGCCATAACGGACGAGGAACGTAACCGAATTCTCGGGACTGACACATTGTTCACTATGTCTACGGACCATACTGAGACCGCAGCCTATCAATTCCCTCGCGTAGAACTGACTGAGGACGCGCGTAACGAGTCAGCTGAGGGACTAATACCAATCAACTTTAGGGCTAGTGAAATCAATGCTGACTTCGGACAACCGCTGGCATTGCAGCCGCAAGCTCTCTTTTATCGGAGAGTGATAATTGTAATGGAACAACTGAACAATTTAAGCCGACTTTTCGAGCTCCGTTTTGAGGTTAGTACACGCCCCGCCTTGCAGCGAGACGCTGCTATGCTAAGCAGTATATTAGGCATGGCTTCTCCAATTGGGCACTGCATGACCGGAATGTACCTTGGTCCCGTAACTCTTGCTTCGTTGGAATCATTCATAGACCTGGTGGGCCAATGCGTGAATGGCCACACGCTCCAACAGGTTATTGAGAGAGAATTCGAGGTGGAGTTGGACAGGAACCCGGTATGTCGACAGTGCCAGGAATGCCATACAAGAGATTCGCGGGACATAGGCTTAAGCTGCTACTTTTACGGTCAACGAGGAAGGTGGACCTACGACGGTACGTTGAGTACAGCTTGCGCGTCCATCCTCCCGGATGGATACGTCGCACCGCACTGGCCTTTCTACGTTGGAATTCAGTCAGCCAGAATGCAGAAGACTTTCCGTGAGGCGAACCTCGAGTTACATGACCTCTTATGCGAGGCGCCTTACTTGATCGAATTTATTTACCAACACCAAGATACACGCGGTGTTCCGATCAACTCCTTTGTCGACCATGCAATGGACAATATGGAATTTGACGACGAAACTCACCGACTTGCTCGACTAGTACTGCTAAGTGCACGCTTGAGACTTTTGCGACGTCCCGACATTGCTGCACTGCTTGAGACGGAGGGAAACACATCAGTCGGACTAAAGATAGGCAGGGACCGCCTAATCTCGGAACTATGCTTGTTTCCGGACGATGCCACCAACTGTTCCGTCCCGAATTTGGACGAACAACTAAACACGGCGCTAGCCGCTTGCCTCGACTCATCCGAAGACGAGTCGGAGAATAACTCCGATAGCGACTCCGCCCAGCAAGAAAGCATAACTGAGTCGAGTGACACGGAAATGAGCGACGAGGAAATTAGAAGCGATATTACGGGACACATCGCAAATAAAGAGACCATGAGGGAACCCAATCGAAACGAGGTACGATCCCCTTCACCGAGTCTTAGTAATGGCCTCGGCCATCCATCAGGTATGTGGAGGGTCTGTACAATCCTATTATTACTTTGGCTCTCAGCGCTCAGTTCTACACGCGCAACGCTTTCGCCATTCAGCGACTCAATCTCGCGCTTAGGTGCTTTTGTCAATAGACAAGTAGGAGTGGTCATCGAGCCACAGGGCTTGGTGGTCACCTCTGACCAGACCACGCATCTGCCAGTGGTATTGCAGTTATCACTTCGTGATTGGGAACGCAAGTCCGATCCTTATGTGAGTAAGTTCTGTCCGCCTTATGAAGCAAACGGAAAATGTCGCGCCGACTGCTGCCGGAAAGTCAACTGTACCGAATATCCACAGCTACATGAGACCCTAAGAGCTTTGGAAAGCGAGTTGGACGACGCCTACCATGGCGTACTGGACACCAATTATTATTCGCTGCTTGTGCATTCTTTTTGCGTCGCGAACGAGCAATTGTGTGATCTCACACATAAAAGGGAGAAACGCTTTGCCAGCTTAATCGCCGCCGCTGCCGGCGCTGTCTCAGGTTTCTTGGGCCTGGGAATGGCTTTTTCCAATGGAGTACACATTAACAATGTGCGCCAACAGGTAACTGTCCTCGAGAAATTCATGCGCGAGACCAACGATGTCTCCTTTCGAAACACTAAAGCCATAAGGCAACTGACCCGAGCAAACGAGGACATTTACGCATTCTTACATCATAGCATGCAAGAGGTAGTCTCTATGATCGAACAGGTTAGATGTGCCGATCAGAAAGAGATCGCACATGTACATCACCAGCTGATAGATCACATCCTTCGAGCCAATATGCGCTCGTCGGTACAAGCTATAATGGAGTCCATGTTGAACGGCGAATTATCTCCTGCCGTCATCGATGTCGTCATGCTACGACGGTTATTTTCCATGGATCCACGCATTTCCAAAACTATCCTTATGCGCGAGCCTAGCCTCGCCTATCAGTTTGGTCGCGTCATGCCTGTTAGCGTAGACTTAACAGCGTTTCGATTTGGATTCATACTGCAACTACCATTGCCGATGCGCAATGATGTACGTCCGTATTTTCGGATCTATAACACCGGTTGGAACGCACCTGCCACGCTAACGCAGCTGAGATTGCCGCTCCCTCAATACGCCGCCCGCTTAGGGCACGTTCGCTTCGAATCGCTCAATCTAGGAGCATGCAAGCAGAGACCAGGAATCGCTTTCTGCGAACCGCACGCGCTAATCACCGATCATAGCACCAATTGTTTGGAATGGATAATCGCAGGCGAACATGTGCCTGAGACCATTAAACATACATGCAGCAACCGCTCGCTAATAGGTCCACTTACCAACGACACGTCTGTACACACAACTATACAAGGAGTATTGATTCGGACTAGTGAACCTGAGGTCATACTGACAAATCGTAGACAACTAGCTCACGTTACAATGGGTAAGTCGATAAAAGTACCGCCAAATGGAGTGTTATGGTTTCCACACGGAAACTACACTCAGTTGGTTATAGGATCAATAGTGCTCACTAGCATGTTGAAACCCGAGAAGATTACAATAAAATTCGGACCGAATATCACTATTGACCGGCTATCCGGTATCAAACTAAGACCTTTGACATGGGACTCACTTGACAACGCCAAAGCTATAAATTTGCGGGTTGCGCAGATAGCTAAAGATCAAGTACGTAGGGTGGTTAATCTCCCCGCTGTGGAGTACACCGGATTCCTGCCCTACTTCCTTATTACCGTCGTTGTGGGACTGATCAGTTTAATCTATTTTATGACCAAATGCAAGCTCCCACCTAAGTACGGATATTACATTCCCCGATGGTTCCCATGTCGTGGACGACTAATCAGGACCGATAGTAAGCCTAGAAAAGTGATTCGATGGACTAGAGCGAGACCCCAAATACCGAGTGCCCCACCCGAGGAAGACGACTTTCCTCATACAGACAGGACTTCGCCGACCGAGGTCACGGTTGGGCCTTCGGGAACGCCGCGCGTGTCCGTCGCGTCCAGCCGTGCCCCACGTCGCTCGAACAGACTATTAACATCACGTAACTCTTCCGAGGAAGAGCTTGTTTTCATCGAGGACGACGAACTATTTGTCGCTCCCACCCGTGACTTACGTCGTGGACCTCGTCAAGGTGTATTCACTAGACAATTAAACACGATGAACGCAGGTAACACGCCACTACTCATTAATGCAACCATACTTGGTACCCCTGTCATGACACTTGTAGATACTGGAGCCGACGTCTCAATCATGTCCCAAGCCCTGGCTGCCCGTTTAGGACTGGTCCCTCGTGACACGACCACTACCCGTATAGTATCGGCCACACAACAAGAATTGACAATCAGCGGAGTAGTAAAAGCACCGATCACCATAGGATCGTTAAGTACACCGTGCGACTTTCAGGTAACAACAGACACACCGTACGAATGCATCTTAGGCACCGACTTTATGGCTCTACTACCATATGTCGCCATAAATTTCAAAGACCGCTGCCTGGATCTATCTAACGGGACTGAGAACTGCTCGGCACCTTTCGCCGACCAAGGGGATTACCGACCCCCAGTCATCAACGTGGTAACCAGGAAATACACTCAAGTACCACCGAATACAGAATTATTTATCAACGCCGTCCCGGAAATCACCCAACCACCGACAGGTCAAGCCTTGTTTGTGCCTGACCCCTTTATTAGGGACGTTGCCATCGCCCACTCTCTGGTACTCACTGGCCAACGCATGATACCAATAGCACTAATGAACTTTGGGAACTTTCCCGTCGCCATACACGCTGGACAGACAATAGGACATATCGAGATGCTTGACGACAATGAGGTCGAGTTCTTGTATGACAGTAACAAACGTTTGCTACAACTTGACCCTCCGAGACGCACTAAGCAATGCAACAATATTGGAGTTACACGAGACAATGTTGTCCAAATTATAAGTGAACAGAAGAAGACCATTGACACCGAGCGATCCATACAAGTCTTGAGTAAAATTGACTTTGGACAAACGACCCTAAACCCTTTCGAACTCAAACAATTGAAAACAACTATCTCTGAAAACGCAGACATATTTAGTGTACACCCGTTTGATCTCGGCAGATGCGGTGTGCACCAGCACAGGATCGTTACTGGAGACGCAAGGCCCATTAAACAGGTACCCTATCGTCTAGCACACTCATTACGAGAACCCTTGCGTGAGAAATTAAACAACATGGTAGAGGCAGGTCTAATAACGCCGTCAGATTCACCTTGGGGTTCCCCCATAGTCTACGTCACCAAAAGTGACGGTACCTTACGGTTGTGTGTCGACTTCCGTAAGCTCAACGTAGTTGCAGAACGAGATTTATATCCGTTGCCCCGTATAGACGACATCTTGGGATGCCTCCGAAACACCAAATTCATGTCCAGCTTAGATCTTAACAAGGGTTTCTGGCAACTAGAATTGGACCCCGAGACTAAGGAGAAAACCTCCTTCGTCACTGTCCACGGACAGTATGAATACAACGTTCTGCCATTTGGACTGAATTCTTCACCAGGCGCCTTTCAAAGGTGCATGTCAATCATATTAAAAGGCCTAGAATGGGAACGATGCCTCATCTACATAGACGACATATTGGTCTTTTCACCCACGTTCGAACAACACCTAGCGGACTTAATAACAGTATTTGATAGGTTCCGCAAGGCCAATCTTAAACTAAAACCTTCAAAATGCCAATTCGGACAGAAACAATTAAAATATCTCGGACACATCATCAGTTCAGAGGGAGTTAAGCCCGACCCCGAGAAAACCGCTGCAATAGACAATTATAAACGCCCGGAGACTCTCAAACAGTTACAAAGTTTCCTAGGACTTGTAGGATACTATCACAAATTCATACCACACTACTCTGAAATTTGTGAACCGCTCAACGCACTTCGACGAAAGGACAGTGAATTCAAATGGACACCGCAATGCGAGGAAGCATTCGGAAAACTACGTAAGGCATTGGTACAAGAACCATTACTCATATACCCGGACTTTTCTAAACCTTTCATACTCCAAACGGACGCTTCGGGATATGCACTAGGAGCCGTGCTTTCGCAAAAGACTGACAAAGGGACACTACCTATCGCCTACGCAAGCAAATCATTGGTGGACTATCAACGCCGATACCCCGCCATAGAGACCGAGGCTCTTGCCATTCGATGGGCTGCCCTACACTTTCGACATTACCTCCTTGGACATGAATTCCATGTTGAGACTGACCACAAGCCACTCAAGGCACTATTCGAGAGACCACCGCGAAATTCAAGACTGGCCCAATGGCGAAATGAGCTATTGATGGAATTCGGTGGTTTTAACATCGAATATCGACCAGGTAAGGCCAATGCCAACGCAGACGGACTTTCACGCGATCCCCGACATGACGTGGAATTTTCTTACTCATCGGACGAAGCTGAACAGGACGAACAGGACCATCCTCGAATGGTTGCTGTAGCTGTTAAAGGACAGGATCGCGGTAAAGGCAAAGCTCCAGCTAAACCACCCCGACGATTTCCCACCGAAGAAATTTGGAAGCGACTTACTCGACAACTCTTGGGACTTCCACCGGACGCTCCTGTTACCCTACCACCCGAGTACGTTAGAGAACGTTTCTATCGTATGTTCGGAGGATCCGATCATGACCCCCTACCGGATCCGACACGTTTCATCTTCTGTGGAGACATAGACGACCCCTGGCCCGAAGGAGTTGAGATCCCCGGGAGACGGACGACTGCCCCAGGACCGCCAGAATCCACTGATAAACCAACCCACGGACCATCTCCTGCACCCGAACCACCCGCCAGACCCCCCCAACCTCAGGAACCCCCGACAGCTCCGACACCGCCTGCTCCTGGTGCGGCAAGCGAAAGCTCGACTCGCGCCACGGCTGGTACACCTGAACCCGCTAGACCACAGACGCTACCGACAAGTGCTAGACAGAGATACGGAGGTTTACCGGAAGTAGAGGAATTTGACACATTAATTAAGGTTGCTTACGCATGTGGGCCACGAATACAATTACAACGCCCCGAACAAGTCTATGACACTGGAGAACACATATACTTACCACACTTTCAACAATACGAAGGGAGGAACCTTCTCAATTACCTACCATACATTCAACGCAGAGATAAACAGTTTGGTCCTATTTGGTGGTACTTGCACACCCGACAGTCGCCCGCCGATGAAAAGGCAGCGACCGCCCTCAAATTGGAAGCCCACCATTATAGGCTCTGCCCCGACACTGCTATTCTATACTTACACCCCATCATGCCAAACGACCATAGACCAAAACTATGCGTACCCAGATTACTCATACGACAAATACTCAAGCACGAACACGACACATTATTCGGCGGACATCCAGGTAGAGATCGTCTGCTGAGCAAACTCAAGCAATTCTACTACTGGGAAACCATGGGTAAGGACGTAGATGAATATGTTAAGCGATGTGTACTCTGCCAGCGATCACGTAACCTACCCCAAAATGTTCGAGCCGCGCTCGGAGAGAACCCGTTGGCTAGTGCACCCATGCATCGCATGTTTGTTGACATACTGGACACTCGGGTGCTGTCCCGAAACGGAAATAGGTACGTAATCGCCTTCATCGATCAGTTCACGAAATTGGTGATTGCCGCTGCGTTACCGGACCAAACCGCCAAAAGCGTCGCCAAGGTCTTCGTCGAAGACGTGGTGTGCCGTTACGGCGCACCCGAAGAGTTAGTCTCAGACCGAGGCGGATGTTTCGTCTCAGAAGTAATGGAAGCCTTGTGCGCTAGACTACATACATTTAAACGCGAAACGCTCAGCTACAACCCGAAGGCAAACGGAGAGATCGAACGCTTCAACCGTACACTACTATTCCTCCTAAGAGTAGCATTACCTGAAAAGGACCATACTACGTGGGACGAAGTCCTGCCGTATTGTATCATGTCCTACAATTCAGCAGTACACGCTTCCACGCACTATCCACCATTCATGCTCATGCACGGATTCCAACCCCGAGTGCCAGGTGGAATCGAAACACAAACTGATTGGGGACGCTACCCCGGAGCAGAAGCATACCGCGCTAATGTACAACGGTGGTTAGCCACCATCAGGGATCGAGCCTATCGATCCATGCAATCCGCTCGGGAATACAGAAAACGCTACTACAACCGTAAGATCAAGGTCCCGGACTACCGTGTTAATGACCATGTATGGGTGTATCGATACTACACTACACCAGGATTATCGCGCAAACTAGAACGCCGATGGTGTGGACCCTATCAGATCACCAAAATAATGCTTCCCTGCATCTGCGTCAAACTCCCCGGACAACCTAATGCATCCGATCATGTTGTTCACATAAATCGCACCAAACCATGCTATCGCCCGCTAAGTAGTTTCCCCGACATGGCCGATTTACTCAAAGCAGTTCCTCCCGCATACATTGAGGCTGCACTACAGGAACCCGGAGAAACGATCCTTGCTGACAAATATTTCGCTAGGGAATTACAGGCTGCAGACCCAGAAGCAGTAGATCGGTTGCGTCAGGAGATTGATGGTGCATCCGACGTCGCTAGTGTAGAGATCGGAGAACCTAACTTAGAATACACGCAAGCCCAGGCAGACATCCACCGCGCCGCAGTAGAACGGCTGACCATTCAAGCCCTAGACTCCTCCGGAGCCCCGCAACAAAACAGACTTCCCCTCTGTGACCCTGACAGAACCCCAGACACCGAATGGCCCGCTATATCACAGGAACTCGCAACCCAGGACTCCGCTAAGTTACCTTACGCACTTGATAAACCACCAGGTACTTTCTCGCCTGAGTATGGACAACACACCGCCCCAGTAACCCTACGAGAGCAGGAACGAGCCGTTCGGACTGACGAGGCTACAAGGCCTCTAAAGGTAAAACGGTTAGACCCCGGACGCGCATTGCGACCATTCAATGTAAACGACCTCGGTCTTGTGGAATTACTCGCTTCACAGGACCCGGACGAAGACTCGCCTCACACTCCGGAACAAGCGGCATCCCCAACGTCAGCAGTCGAACATGCTGTCCAAACTTCGCCCCTTACGCCCGCCCAACGTCGAGCTGCAATCGCCACTCAAACATCCCGCAGTCCTCAGACACAACACTTAATGACCGAAACAGACCAGCCAGTAACACCATACTACACCTATTATGAACATTCAGCGTCTTACGAACAACCATATTCTATACCTCGTCAGGCGTACTCCGCCCCACCTACACCACTTCCACACACTCCCCTGATGCCACAAGGATTCGAAGCCACAATAGAGGACTACGTTCCAGACGAATGGCTCACACCATTTCACACCCCTCCAAGATCACAACCCGCACAATCCGTCCCAGCAACCAGCCAACCTCCACTGGAACCCGCGCCAACACCGAAACCCAAACCTAAACCACGACGAAAACCAACTAAGGTTCCCGCGCCGACTAGTGAACAAGCATCATCTATAAGCTCGGAGACCACCTCACCGGAAACAGCCGATTTTCCGACACCGCCCCAACGGTGGATAATTCCACCCCTATTATCACCCTTGCAGGAACGGGGAACCAAAGATCCACAGGTACCATCCTTTGGTCGATGGACCACCCGAAGACAAAATGAACTAGCACAATGGGAATGGGAAATGCAAGAAATAAGGAGGAAGAGAGAGGAAGCCGCCCGCGCCCGAGGAGAAATACAAGATGCAAATGAGCTGATGGAATACCTAAGAGGATCTCCCATACAATACCTCCCATCGGAAGACCAAGTAGCTGCCGACGGGATTGTAGAAGAATTTATTGAAAGTTTAGCTCGACAAAGAAACGAGAGTCAAGTAAACAACGTCGACCTTCCGAGTCTTCGGAAGGCGGTCGACCGAAACGATTACGACCACGGACTGTAGACAAGGACAATGAGACAATATCAACCATTGGCGAATCAACTAAAGGCTCCTCTACCGGGAGGAAGGGAAGAGCGCCGCCGCGTAGCGCTCCCTCCACCCTCAAGGGAGTTCTAACTCGACCATCACGCGCCAAACCACGCCGACAAACCCCAGCTAGAGCCCAATCACAAGTTAGTTGGGAAGACGAAGAGGACGAGGTACCTCTTAGTCAACTTTTACCGGGACCCCGGCGAAGGCCCCACTTTGAACTCGATCCTCCAACAGAGGAGAGCGAGGGATCTCCTGAGATGGGACCCTCTGCACCCGAAGTTAAAGAGAGGGAAGAACCCCCTCAACCTACCCGCCGACAACCACATAGACAAGCTAGGGACCGTTGTCGTTGGTATGAAGAATACATACCACACGGAGAAGAAGCCCGAGTCGTAATACCACGTTTGGACACCCGACGATTGGAACCTAAAATTACGGCACCAGCTCGACGGACTATACCCCTCGCTCCACCGACTCGACATCGTGACCCTGTTATGCCGATGGATTATCCATCTGGTAGTGCTCGTGCACGGCACGACATGTTCGAACCTTTTAGGGACATCTTTGACGAACAGGACATCGAGGACATGTTATCCGCACATCCGGACTTGGAACCCGACGAGGACAGTGGACAAAGACAATTACGACCCGAAGATATCGGACTAGAAGTGGTCCGACCTCCGAGACAACCGCCTCGCGAGCGACGGTTGTAACGTTTAAATCACTCAAGAAACACCCCAGAAAACTCGAGCTCCCGCCACCAAACCCCCTCAAGAGCCGCCACTAATGGTGATGAATACTATTGCAGGAATCACCAAATCACTCAACGACATGGAACAAATTCCACAACCTCGTGTGCCGTATTACACCATTAACTATGGTGCCCCAATCGAAACGTTCCTGTCCAAAGGCACACACTGGCCGGAACTCTCCAACATGGCTCCGTTAGGCCAAACCGTCACCCAATATCCCATCGAATACGCCTCGACGGAGCAAGGCTACCAGCTCCTCGTCACCTATTTATTCGACGAGGAGCAAGCAAAACAAGACATTTCGGACCTGAAGATGGGAGCTCGAGACGTCAAGACCATCTCCCGACGGAACAAACAAAAGTTCCTCGACCCCGAAACAACCGAGCGCCTCCGCCCAGTACTCCCTCACCTCATGCGGACGGTGCTACTAGAAAAATTCAAGATTCCTAGATTCAGGGACGCCCTACTCGCCACCGGATACGCACAATTGCTCGAGGCAAACAGATCCGATTCGTTTTGGGGAATCGGCCTAGGGCCGGAGGACATCAAATTCGGCAAGCGACCGCGGCCATGCCACAACGTTATGGGCCGCCTATTGGAGGAGGTTCGATCCTTCCTCCGTCACAACGTCGCCTCCTGGCCGACGGTTTTGATTTTGGGCGACTCTCTAGCTGCGCCCTTGGTTAATATGGCCGCCTCCAAGGGGTGGTTCGCCCTGGCTTGGCCGGGAGCCACCATGCAATTCCTAGTCCGGTTGGCGACCTGTATCGCGACGCCGCAAACCAAGACAATCATGATTCTTGGTGGATACAAGGCGGCCTTACGATCGAAGCCGCACGAAGGCCGTTTGCTGGACACGCCCAGCAAAGTAATGCGTCGAGTGCGCCGATACATATGCTCATTCGACTACTTACTCAGTAATGGAGCTCGAGCGGTTATCGCCCCGCCTCCACCACATTGGGACATTGGACAGTACGATACGGTCGAGTGGCACGACGAGTTCACCAAACTACTTCAGGACATCAAATGGCAATACCCCGACAGGATGCGGAAATCGTCGATGCCAGACTACCCACCCGAACTGAACGAGTCAGGCGCGTGGGAAACCGTTACCAACGGCAGCGAAATTGGGGAGTCCCGCAATGCCGAACCCTATGTCGGATATTTCCAGAAATGGGCTCAACAAAACCTAGTACCTAACCAATGGGATTAAAACAATAAGGAAGAAATCCTGATATGACCGTGTGACCGCTGACTTTTTGGAAAATATTTTTTGTGTGTGTTTTTGTATTTTGCTACGACGAACTTTCGATAACACTTGCGGTAAACCTGACCAGGATGCAATAGACGGTGTAGTTATGATTACCTAATTATGTACCCGTCACATATATATATGTATGTCGCATTTTATAACCTGTCGTAAATCTATTTTTGATCACTTTATATGACTATTCATGTATATGCACCATGGCACCACGGCTGATGTCAGGAGATAAACCAACTAGAAAAATCGGAAAATTCATTCAAAACGTAGTACAAAGTCCTTTTCACCCCCTAAAAATTATAAGAGGAGGACTTTTCAGGCTTAAGGAGGATTCGGCGGAAACGTGGCCAAATTTGTACCGAATAGAATATTTTGAGAAACTTTCTAAAAGCAACCAACTTTAAAAGTTATTAGGCCAGGACCACAATGTGCGACTAGGACCAACGATGGTCAATAAGATACTTCGACAATAACATAAACAAACTAGGAAACCGGAATTTTCAAGTACCATATCTCATCATATTATCTGTACATATGGTCTAATTTATTATTGGGTCGTAGAGCATAGTTTATTTTCCGGTCAAAACCAGGCACGATCCTTTTTGAAAGGGGTCTTAGTCGTCGGAGACCCCATTATAGGCGAAAATTTTCATTATAGGGACAACAGAGGAAATTGCTTCCAACCCGAGTAATTAAGTCCGAAAATTTCCATTTAAAAATATAAGAGATGTAACAGGCCCGTTCCGGCCCGTTACGTACATTTTGCAGGATTTCGACATCAGGACGGCCTAAATGCGCCTTAGATAGAACCAGACACATCTACCGGAACTAAGTTTGCATGTAGTGACGGGTGCCAAGGCCGCTGATAATTGCTTTGTTAATACTGTTATTCTGGGTACATCCATTTTGTCATGAATGTGTTTTGCCATTATTTCTATGCCATTGTATGCTTTGTTATAATTGTGCATCATGTCGGACAAGCTCACGCAGGTACTCCGGAAGTCTCACTAGGGCAAAGGTACACTTCGACGAGAATAGGAAAGAGCCAACTGGCAACGAGATAGGGGATCCGAACGGAATTCGACTACTTCTCCCTATTTCCCCATTGAAATTTCAAAATTTAGACCGTCCGGGAATAGGAGGCCTCTGACGATTTAAGGGGTCGGAAAGTGATCAAAATCAGGACTATCAATTTTACCTGGTTCGAACAAACTATAGCCTAATGGTCACAGAAGTAAGCTGAAATAAGTGGGTTACGGTAGTTTCCGATTGTTCGGAAATAACGGACCTCGGGCCTGTTTATCGGCCCGTAACCGTCCAACGGTTCAGATTTACCGAAAATGTCCCGAGTACTTTTCGGTAGAGAATTTTTCGGGCTTTTGAACGAGCCCAAGACATCACAAATTGCTGAAGGATTTCCTGAGATATTTTGGGGACAAACAGGTCAACATTCAATTAACAGCCTAATACTTACGCTAGGTTTGGCTGGAGACCATGGTTCCGAGTGGACATAACTTAGGCTTATATGGAAATATAGTTATGCATATATATGTGTACTGCGTGACCTTCGTGACTTGGTGTGTCTATTTTTCCGCCCCACCGTACCAAAGCCTTCCTTTTCATAGCACCCTTTGAAGCCCAAATTTGCCTGATCACCATGCTAACAACTGGGTTTTCTGGTTACCATCGGACTAGTGAGTGAACGTACGAGTGTTTCCAAGTAATCCACCCATCTAGGCATCTGGCGAGGCCACTCGGGTCTCGATCCGACCAGTCATTCCGCCGCTAGATCACTCATTTCCCTGTTTTATACCGTACCACGGAAATTCAACATAAAATTCCGCTTTTTCTGTACCAACTCCGTATTTGACCCCCGACCCTAGATGTGCTCATGTGACCCCTCATTTTATTCGTCTGCGCCCGGCGAGCACAACGATATCCGGCGGGTCTTTGTTCGACTTCGCGTTAGCCCTTTATGACCGAAAAGGTGCCCCCCCAATTTGGCGTACCGACTGTAAGTGGGTACAGACCGACCGAAAATTTAACCCCAACTCAAAAGTAGGCATAATGCCCCTCATTGCATTCGCCGCGTCGAGACATCTTCAAAGATGCCCGGCGGGTCTCCATCCGTCGCCCCGTTAACCCGGGACGGCCGAAAATGCGCCCCCACTTTTTGCCGACACTCTCTTTAACGGTCTTTAACAGTCGTAATTTTAGTGCCCCTCTACCCGCTGCCGTTAAGGTAGGGAAAACACCCCTCGTTTGAATCGCCTTTCCAAGACGAGTTCAACGATGCCCGGCGGGCGTCGCTCCGCCCAACCGTTAGAGCGGGAGAGCCCGCTGAAACCCTGCATGCTAATACATGTCGGAACCCAAAACTGGGTCCCGACCCGCCACTGCGTCTACCCCCTTCATGTTTGGTATCGTTCGGCCCCGTTCTTCGTCCTGGGACCGAATTTCGCGTCAGCCCTTCGAAATTCCCTCGGGAACCCTCCTGTCCCGACTCCCTTCCCCTGCCCTTTCTTTTCCGTTTTCTTTTTCTTTTTCTTTCCACTCTCTCTCTAACCGACTTTTTGGTCGGTTGTCGTCGCTGCTGTCTCCATGAGTGTGTTATATATGTGTGTGTACGTGTGTGTGTGTTGTTGTTGTGGTTGCTGTGCTGATGTTGTTGTTGTTGTTGTGGTTCTGCGTGTTTCTAGAGTGAACTTGAGCGACCTTTCTGTCGCCCAGGTCGTCTGTGTGTCTCATGTGTAATGTGTGCTCATGAGTAGTGTATGTGTATGTGTATGTATATATGGGTAAAATATATGTATGTATATATATATATATATATATATATATATATATGTAATACGTAGGACGACACAAAAAACAGGACAGACGAGGACGGACATGTAAAATTTTCTTAAATTTCTACGTTTTACGGACGGACTGGACGCATAGGACTAAGACGGACGGGGGGCATGTTTAGGGCCCTCCTGTGCCCACTGGGAGTTCCTGAATGGAACCCCCGATAGGTAAAAAGTTACCGAGGAATGGGCTGCACCCACGACCACGAAATCAGCTCATTCCCTCTTTCGGTTCCCCCCTTCGGGACGTCCAAAGACGTCCTGTCGGGATATCTGAAAAGCCGTTAGCTTGGAATGCTAGGAATGTTTGGCTTTATCTTATAAGCCAACATATAAACGTGCAATGTTTGCACGTTTATCCATGGATAGGGCGGTAAGATTTAACCCCAGATGGACTTTAGTTAAGCTTAATTAGGTGATGGATGAGGCAGCTAACTCGCTAAATAGCAGAAATTTGGCTTTAAATCGGCGAGTTAGCTGGGGGAAAATGATGGATGGGGACTAGAAGACGACTCTGACCCGAAACGAGGACAGATTGTAAGCTTAACCCGAGCATTTATATAGAGAAATAAATTCAAAATTTAAAAGTTGACGGGTGACCCAACCATTTTTATAGAACAGTTGGGGTTTTAACAACCGATTTAGGATTAGGTAAGAGCTTTAAGAGATCTGAGTAATGATCTTCAGATCTATTTTTGACATAACTTTCGAAAGTTACGTTAGGATTTAAGCTGAAAAGCACAGATGGTCGACCTCCGAGTATTCGGAGGGTTCAAATTTGATGTCGGCGATTTCGATTGAAGCCGACTCTCTCTAACGGGGTCCCAGGGTTTACGATAGCTGTCAAAATCAAAATCTTGGGAATTTTTCGATTGGGCGCCCGGGTTTGAAATTGAAAAGTGGGCGTCAAAAGATCTCCTCCGATTGGATAGCGACAAAATCGCTATCTCTCAACACAGCTGAAAATTTTGAAGCGACGACTGCCGCGTCGTCTCGACAGATCAGTTTGACTTCGGCAGCGCGGAGTTCGGTCGACTCTACTGACCGGCTCCGACGCTTGAGTTTTAGTATGGTTTGCATCTGTTTTGGCTTTCTCGTGTTTTCTGCTTTATTCGTTTGGAATGGGATTCGACAACGAGAGGACCCGCGTAGACATCTTTCGTCTCGAGGAAGGGGACCAGCTATTGCTGTCCCGGATCAAACCTTGTAAGTCAGGAAGCGTTGCAAGAGCATGGGGGTTTATTTTCCCCAGACATGAATGTAACAGACCGAAATTTTAGTTCGTGATAACATGATTTGTTCTCTATAGAGTGACCGGTCGTCCGTCGATGGACGTCCCGCCTTCCACGCCGATTAGTTACAAATTTTTACATGTTCTTTGACAAACTGTCTCGAGTCGAGTTCCGTTTTGGGCATTTCGAGCGATTACACGGGGGGTGTTGCATTGTGGACACCAATCGAAGTCATTCTGATTTCCCGTGGTCATAGGTAAGGCAAATCAAAATGGACGCTTCTCGTCCACGCGTTTTTACATGACTTATTACTCTTGAGTTAGGGCTGTCGAATTTTCCTGAGCTGACCACGGTAAAACTTTACCACGAAATCATAAGGATTCGCTTATTCGCTTGTTTCTGATTATGCTTATGGTTTACAAAATTACAGTTTAGTGGACCGTTCGATGCTCATGCCGCTGCTTGAGCTCGGACTGACGTTGCAGTTAGGGACGGAGGATTAGCCTCTGTCGGGCTTTAGAAAGCCCTAAAATTTATTTTGTCAGTTGAGTTAAGAAAATTTGGGGAAATACAAAAGACCAAACAAATTCTAAGTGATTTTAGCTTGAGCATAAGGTATTGGCACTCCGCAAGGAGCGATTTTATTACAATCCTCGCACGATTTTGACCAGTGTTTGATTTGTTTGTCAACAGGACGGTTGATGCCAGCTTTACATAAGGATCAGCTACCGATGTCACGAGCCCTTGGCGGCCCCTCAGGACTAAACTTACTAGGCGCTTGTAAAAGATATCGCCTCACCATGTTTGCTTCGAAATTGTCTCTGTTCAGCTATTCAGTCTACCGATGTTCACCGTAGCATGCAGCCGTGGTTAAGTTCGGCGATAGTGAATGGTAAAACTCCCTGTACTAAAATGAACCGACCGCATTGTTAGAGATCACAATCCACCACCGTGCCCGCTTCCAAAAGCTCGGCACTATGCCCCGCCCTTAAACAGAAAAATGGGCTAGAATATCCTCTTTTAAATAAAGAATAAAATCGCGACCTCTCGCGAACCATTTTGACCCCAAACCGAGCAAGTGCAAAACCCCGTTTTCTTTTCAGAGCGACTCGATCGCTGAGTTTAAGTGTTTTTCTATTTTATCCCTGGTTGCCCGTTAGGCTATGTACTATGTATGCCCCGATTTAGCTTTTTCAACATTTTTGTCTCTCTCTCCTTTTTCGTTTTCCCTGATTGAGTTTCGATCCTGCACGGAGGATGTAAGTCCGCTGCAGATCTTTCAGTTCTAACCACTCGACTATCGAGTTCTGACAAAATTTAATAAAATTTCAATGATAACTCAACCTCAACTGTACACTTTCGACAGTGCAGTTGAGACACTGTACAATTTCGATGTGTACAGTGTAATAAGAACTTAGGATGAGCGATAGAGAGAGAAAAGAAAAGAAAACAACGACAAAGGAAACAAAAGAAGAGAGCAAGGAAACGAACAAAGAAACAACAGCCAAAAAAGGGACGCGGACGCGTCCGAGGGCGAAATGCCCCATATCCCCACTTACGCTAGGACCAAATGCACCCCATGGTGCAAACCTGGTTCCGACCGTAAAATAGGCGCAGATACCCGCTTGAAACGACTCGATCAGTGATATCGGTCGCCTAAGAAACCACCCAAGACGGCATTTGTTCGTGCCCCCTTGTCTAGGCCGAAGAAAAGCGACTAGGGACGGCCAATTAACGTGACTGGAACGGCGTCCCCGACCCACATTGCGTAGTTCAACAATTACTCCACTACCAAAATCGACCGCCTCGTCACACGCCAACCATACTCGGGAATTTAGGACTAGGGACAACCAAGCGCACTTTTGGACTGCCGGAGACACTGAGTTAAAAGTGATCATCTACTATTGCAAAATCTATCCTAAGGGCGGAACGTTGCCAAGAGACTCAATTAGGATGTTAGGTAGTACGTACAGGACGAGGAATACTCCCTGGATGGAGTCGCAAAACCGCTAATTATCATATTGTTACTTCGTTTATAAGATATTGTCCATTGATTGTTGTTCGTTCGGATTAGCACGGACCAATTTTCAATGACCATGTATTAAAATATACCATAATTGATATGCTTAACATAGCCATGACTTAGCTGATACGCTCTAGGTAACCACGACCTGAGTGTTATGCTTAATGTAACTATGATTTGATCTGTAAGATGAATCGAAGCTCTGCCTTGCAAGACAGTTCGTGCCCCCTCGTCTATTGAACCGGCTCAGTCGCGTTCTCCAAAGTCGGCATGTTCTTACAATAAGTTTAGCTTTCCTGCCCTCGCCGACTAGCCCGTTACCCAGCCCGCACGTCGCGCTGTTTTAATTCTTCCCCCTCCTCCCTTTGCAAGTTGCGTTGAATATTTACAGTGCCGCGCGGTAGCCGGAGCGAACTTCGAAGCATGCCAGAACACATGACTCGAACCATTACTGAATCAGTTAATGCCGATGGTGCACGCTTTGGGCATAGATTTTGGTCCGGAATTTCCGGGATCGCATTCGCTCGTGCTGCCCCTCCCTCTCTTGGGGACATAGACGCGGGAACGAACGACTCAATAGGCAGAGTGCTAACTCTCCAATCTATCATGTATAGTGCATTTTCTTCGATTGCTAATGCCTGACCAGTATTGTACAGTAATTCAAATAAAATCTTGGAAAAGTACCTGCTGTGTCTGGTGTTGTTTATGTTCAAGCGTCATAAAGGCGTCCTAATGGACGGGCCAACCCCGCGTGCCACGGCTTGACGAAGGGAATATTCCAAGCCCTGACACGTGCGGTTCGCCTCAGATATTTGTACTTTTAACGACGGAATTATGGCGAGGATGGCCCATCGAATTACCTACCGAGCTCATTCGTGAAATTAGTACACGCAGATAAAGACAAAATTTACTAGGAAAACATAATCTCTAGATATTAACACAATCAGATTATTAAGAGGTGAACTAAGTAGTCCGACGTTAAACACTCAGGGACTGTCGGAACCCTGTGGGGGCCACATGGCTACAACGGACAGAGTGTTCGGCTAAGGATAGTGCAGCAGAACTCAAAATTTACCTAGCAAAACTAAACTTATCACGCCTTTTACTTTGGTTTACTCTAGAATAAACAACTTCCTTTAGCTTAGGACAGGGAATATCGGTTTGACATTATGACCTGTGAGCAGGTTTCGGTGTCAACCTCCCTGGGGGACCTCAGCGATCATACCAGGATATTAGACACGTGCGCAACCAATCGGGCGGGGTCCGAACACACCCCGTGAAGCGCGCCTGCGGCCTGCTAAGCTCCGTAACTTCTTGGGTCTGACCAAGAAAAGTGGTTAAAATTCAAAACTTAGGGTCCGCCCTCGAGGTTATGATAGCCGGGGTCGTATGGGCATGGTGTTAGGAAGTTGCGCCATGCAGCTGCGTCACAGTTATTACACATCTACGTACCAATATATACTTAAATATATATATCTATATACGTGGATATACACATAAATACACACATACGACTACACACAATACACACTAGACGTACTGGCGTCCTGAGCGACAGAAAGGTCGCTCAGGATAAATACATACGCAGAACACACAAGAAACAACAACAACACAGCAACAAAGAAGAAAACCGACCAGAAACGTCGGTTAAAGAGAGAGCGAGGACAGCGAGCGAAAGGACAGCGAGGACACGAGGCGGGTGTGGGAAGGGTAGCGGGACAAGGGTAATCCGGTGGGAATTTCGAGGGGCTGGGGCCAAATTTGGTCTCAGGACGGAAAACGGGGTCGATTGATACCAAACACGAGGGGGAAGGACGTACTAGCGGGCCGGAACCCACTTATGGGTTCTGATGTGTATTAATATGGGGGCGTTTAGCGGGCTCTCCTGCATTAACGGGTGGGCGGAGCGACGCCCGCCGGGTATCGTTGGACTCACCGTCCAACGGCGATTCGAACGAGGGGTGATATCGCCACCGGGGCGGTAAGAGTAAAGACGGTACTAAAATTGGTGCGGTTAGAGAGAGTCGTGGCTACAATGGGGGGCGCATTTGTTGGTCGTACGGGTTAACGGGGCGGCGGAGCGAGACCCGCCGGGTATTTTTGGAAATGTCTCATCGAGACGAATCTAACGAGGGGCGATTCGCCCATTTTAGAGTAGAGTGAAAAATCTCGATTTATCGGTGCCCATCAGCGGTTGACGACTGCTTTCTAGGCAACTTCGCGTGGCTGCCGCGGGGCAGCGGGGATTCGGGCGGGGGTTCAAAGCATATGGTTGGATTCAGCTAGTCGTGGTGAACAAAACGAGGGGTCGCATGAGCCGGTTCTGACGCGGGGTACGGCGACGGGAATGTCGGAAAGTAGGGGTTCATATTAATTGCGTGCTGCAATAGGTCACGGATGCAAGGCGGGTTGGCCTAAAAAGTTGTCCACAGCACACACATGAATAGATACCTATACATACTATATATATAACATGTCCTAGCTATATGGAAAGTGACGGTCCGGGTTGCACGGCGACAATCCTACCTAGCGTAAGTAGCGATTGTCTCGACATGTTACAAGCGAAGTTGCGGCGTTGTCCGGAGCGGTTTTGGAGGTCCATCCGTGATTCCCAAAGTGTTCTACCGGCCTGCTCCGGTTATTTTCCGGATCAGGGTACCGTAGACGATGGCGGGCCTTCGAATTAACCCGGCATACGTCGTCCCTTAAAATTGCGAAGGCTACCCCAAGTGTGCTTTCTGCTTACTTTTGACTAGTTGCTTTCCGTGACCATTACCTAATATGTTGCTAAGACCAAGTAAATTTGATATTTTTAATTTCATTCTTAACTAGCGCGTTTTCTTGGACGTGCAGTCAGGGGCCTCCTATTCCCGGACGGTCGTACCCGTCACCCTATAACACATATTGTCGGCTAGTTGGATTTTCAACCAAGTTCCAGTTTCCATCGGTGTGGGGGTTTCATTTTCAGTCCTACAGGTCGGTTGAGGCAGCTCACTTCGCATAATTTAGTCGGGTTAAGACACTCGTCCCTGGTGAAATGGCAAGTTACAACAAAATGCCGAACGGTCATTCAACATAAACTGCATTTTACACAAATCGGTTCATCAATGCAAGTAATATGGTTATACAAAGCGGTTCATGCATTTTATACAAACAGTTTAGATATTTTATACAAAACAATTTATGCATTTTATACAAAACGGTTTAATGCATTTTATACAAAACGGTTTATGCATTTTACACAAAATGGTTGATGCATTTTATACAAAATGGTTTATACATTTTATACAAAACGGTTTATGTATTTTATACAAAACGGTTTATACATTTTATACAAAACGGTTTATACATTTTATACAAAACGGTTTATGTATTTTATACAAAATGGTTTATACATTTTATACAAAACGGTTTATGTATTTTATACAAAATGGTTTATACATTTTATACAAAACGGTTTATGTATTTTATACAAAATGGTTTATACATTTTATACAAAACGGTTTATGTATTTTATACAAAATGGTTTATACATTTTATACAAAACGGTTTATGTATTTTATACAAAATGGTTTATACATTTTATACAAAACGGTTTATGTATTTTATACAAAATGGTTTATTAACGTCAGTGACGGTCCTTTATGCCGATGATCATGTGTCAGCGCGTCCCGATGCAATTCTGGGCGTGGAAATCCGGCAATGCTCGTGACAGGGCCGAAGCGGCCCTGTTACAAACACACACCAAAAAACCCACAAAAACCCAAAAAAAACAAAAACAAAAAACCCCCCCCCCCCCCCCCCCCCCTTCGATTCCACTTCGCCGTTCGCTCAGTAGCGCTAATTGACCAGCATCACGTTGTGCTGACGCTGACTGCACGGCCGGTGGCACTGCTGTTGTAGCAGTCGCTCCTTGTTCCTCTGATGCTGTTGAAACCGTTTTTGTGGGCGTAACGGCCGACGCTTCCTCAAAGATTTTCACATCACTGGCTTTTCGTTGTGTTTCGGTAGCCACCGTTAATGTTGATACGGCTGGCGTTGACGTAAAAGACGGAGCAAATGTTGCTGCCGATGTTGATTGTTGCTCCTCATGATAAACTAATTTCTGTCGCTGTAGTGGTCGTGGTTCCACAAACGATGAGGCACGTTGTTTACCTCATTGTCGTCGTCTCGCTTCACGTTCACTATCACTGGATTCGCTGGTCACTTTTTCGTAGTCGTCGCGACGTTCAGCGCGCGCTTGACGACTCGCAGTTCGTTGGGTCTTCTTTTTAGTTTGCGTTCCTCGCCACATTGTGTCAAAATAAACCCAACACCTTCGTTACTAGTATCGGTGTACAACCGAAATGGTTTCACTGGGTTAGGTTACGCTAAGATAGGCGCCGTAGTCAGTGCAACCTTGAGTTTATCAAAGGCTATTTGGCACTGTTCCGTCCAGCGAGATTCTACCGAATTAAATTTACTCGTTCCTTTTGTCCATTCGTGCAACGGAGCGGCGATGAGACTATAACCTTCGATGAATTGACGATAATAACCGGTCAATCCTAAGAACGAATGTACTTCCGTAACGTTTCGGGGTCTTTCGCAGTCCAAAATCTTTTGGACTTTCGCTGGATCTGGGGCAATTCCGTTTTCCGATACTACATGGCCTAGGAACAATACATCCCGTCGTACGAAGTCACATTTCTTGCCCAATTGATAAAGCTGGATTACGAAGACGATTAAACACACATTGGCTATCCCACAGGTGCTCTTCGAACGTTGGCGAGAACACGATAACATCGTCGATATAACACAAGCAGAATTCCAAAAGATACCCCCATAGAACGATTTGCATCATTCTTTGAAACGTGGCAGGCGCGTTAGTTAGACCAAAGGGCATTACCTTGAATTCGAATAAACCTTCATGACAAATGAACGCAGTCTTTTCAACATGCTCGGGCTCCATTTCTACCTGCCAATATCCAGCTTTTAGGTCCAATGTAGTAAAGTACTTTGCACCTTGAAGGGAATTCAATGTATCACCAATTCGTGGCAAAGGAAAACTGTCCTTTTTAGTAACATCATTTAACATGCGATAATCGATACAAAATCGCATGTCACCAGTCTTTTTCCTGACAAGGACAACAGGAGATGCCCAAGGACTCATCGATGGCTGAACTGCATCATCATAGCCTACGAAAGTACGTGGCAAAATCCGTTGTACCATCGTACCTTTCGATAATAACGGGTTCCTTCGGAGGTGGCACGTTAACTACAATAGAAGGCATTGCAGAAGCAGCCGCCGTCACAGGCGCTGGCACAGGGGCAGACGCCGCAGCATGCGTACACGAACAGTGTGTACACGTAGCAGAAGCAGTACTAGTTGGTACATTCTGAATACCGGCCGAGACTACAGTCACTGCAGCTGGAACTGACACAACCGGGGCAGGCAGACGTGCACGTGGCGATGGAACAGGGGTCGTCGAACTCCTGGCAGGTGCGGACGTAACGTCACAAGACGAAACCGGTTCACTCGGCAAGGGTACCGATACCCGAGTTGGCGCAACCTCAACTGAATCTGTTACCGGGAACCTAGGCTCAAAATCCAGACGCACTTTTGGCCTAGTATCTGCATCCACAACAGTGGCATCCATGTAAACTGAGTCTTCGATTCCCATTTCAGATGCTGGAGCCGACACAGGAGCCATACCTATCAGGTCTCGCAACTGGTCACGATTACCCCGCATCTCATCCATTTGTGCGTGTATATCACTATGTTGTCGTTCTATTTGCTCGTGTATATCGTTGTTCTGCCGTCTTATTTGTTCTTGTAAATCATTCTTTTGTCGTACCACAAAACTTTGAAAACTACGTTCACGTTCCATGGCATCTACCATTATTTTATCGTACTGACGACTAGAGTCACGCAGGTTACCACGCACCAAGTCAGTGACTTCATCATACTTATGATTAGTATCGCGTACTAAATTAGTTATCTCATGATATTTCCGATTAGAATCGCATAAGCTTACTTCCATTCGCCGCAATGTCGCTTCCAGCGTGGTCAACGTAGCATCACTCATTGAGGTATTGCCACCACCACTAGCAGTCGGTAACGGCGTACTCGTGCTATCTATTCCCATAGACCACTGGGTCGTATCATCAGGAGGTCTTGGCGCGGCTGTATCATCCATATCGTAAAATAAACAAAACACCGTTTACAGCTACGACACTCGCCGATTCGTGCTGTAACGCGCAAAAATAACGCTAAGAAAATGTCACTAAATACCTCCACTAACCACAAACCAATCCGGCAAACGAACCAACAGGAACTTCACAGGATCAGGATTGGCATTGACCTCGTCATGGCCACCATGTCGGAGCTAATCTTTTTCGACGGCGGTGTAGCTTCGTGCTTACGCGGCGCTCCGACTCCCAGAGACTACTATAACACTCGAAAGATACAGTTTAGGCCACCAATAAATAACGTACTAGTAGCTGGGGTGCGCGAGTTCGTGGTCTGGCGTACCAGGGAAGTGGTGATCCTTAGTTTCCTTATTGTTCCAACTTTGGTTGATTCCCAGGGCTAGCGGCTCGGCCGTTCGAGGGTATCTCTTTATGACGCTCTCTCTTTATAACAGCAACAACACCCAATTAGTATAAGTGTTTACTCACTAGTACAACGAAGTGCCTATATCAACTTATATTGAAACGATTTAGCCAGCGACGCCTATGCGTATTGGATGTTAGCCCTCGACTCAGCTTCGGACCAGCACTCCAACCAACTGTTCGACTACGACACGATATAAGAATCTCAAACTCAGACGAAGCTCTGCGGCATTTCATAAATTTTATACACAACACATTCCGCACATTAGTACAAATGCTAACATAAGGCGAGTTAATGCACAATGTCCGAATTCCAGACCGATAATACTAAATCAGTAATGAACGCTCCCGTCCATCTGAAGCTACTCTAGGCGTCAACGCACACTTAAAACGTTTTATTCGCTACACGTGTTTCGACTAAACTCGGATACACGGATGAGCATGCTCCGACTTGTGACTACTGCTAATGCGGTAAGAATACTACGGGTACGTGTTAAATTGTGTTCCAACGCAATTACCGGCATTCAGCAAACAAAAGGCAACGGGAGCAGGGCGTGCACAACCTGATGAGGCGACTACTTACCATACCAGCATTAAATTTTTATGACTCGGAGCACTTGACACCACCAAAAATAGCTAACCCGATCGTAGACATATTTGAAAAATGCGAACGGTGTCCATAAAGTATTCAGCACACAACGTTAAATTAACAAATCTAGCTCGAGCACTACTCGCGAGAAGTTGAGGACGTGTCTCCACTATCCAGTAACGAAAATCTAATCACAATCCAATAAAAAGGTTCAAACGCAACCTCCTGTTGAGATTATCGCTAAACAGCGCAGCAGGACCCTACAATCCAACTGGAAAATAAACCCAACATAATTTACTAGATTATTGCCAATTAAAAACCATCCAATATTAGCTAGCTCCTCTTTCAACCCAAAACATAATCTCTAAACAAAGTTATAATCAGAATCCGAAAACACAACAAATGCAATGTATATCGCAAACCACTACTTCCTACGAGAACTAAACACCATTAACAACAAGTTAAATTCAAACTACACGTCGATTCGGCTGGCTAGGTCATCAACTAACAATTCCAAAACATCATCAGTAATAATACACAGTAATAATGCCAAATCACCCTATTCAAACGAGTAACCGTTTATGAATATGAAATACACCCAGCTGGCGAAAACAAACGGTACTGCGTACCGTATTAGAGTTATACGCGGTTTCCGCGAATATAATAACATATATATTATATATTTATTATATAATTTAGAAGAATTTTAAAGAAAAATTTAGAAATGAGAAAAAGGGTGAGAAGGTGGAGTGTGGTTTGAGAAAAGTAGAGAGAGGTGGATGGTGAAATTTTAATATAATGAAGGGGGTAGGTAGGGGAGTTTGTATTTTAAATTTGAGGAGTGGGGGTTAAGATTTGGAAAATGGGAGATGTTTGAAAAATGTGAAAAGTTGAAAAAAAATGGAAATTTTGGAAAATAGCAATTTTAAGGAAATAAAAATGAGGAGAAACGGGTAGGGTAGATATGAGGTAAGGGGGATAAGGGGTAAAGGATATTAAAATTTGCAATGGGTTGGTAGGGTTTTGAGGAAATGGGAGATATTTAAAAAATGGAGAAAAATGAGGAAAAAGTGAAAATTTAGAAAAAGGAAATTTTACAAAAAGAGGTAAGAGGAGAAAGGGGAGTGTTGTATATTTTAATAGATGGGGTGAGGGGAAGAAAATATTAAATTTTGGAGGATTTTGGTTGGGTATTGGGGGCGGGAGGGTAGTTTGAATTTTAGCAGAAAAATGGGAAAAAGGAGAAAATGGATTTTGGGTAGAATTTTGGTCTATGACCTACACCCAATTTGTACAGCAATGTCGGACATATGACGACATAATAGAACAAATTCGCGGAAGTGTGAGTGCGGCGAGGCCATGCATCTAGCGGCTCGAGGTGACAATTATGAATAGCGATGCAAAAAATCTCGCCACAAGTCCTCTATACGCCATAACTCATTCTTTGCCGGCCAACACATCTCCTTGTTCACTGCACTTTTGGTAATGTTTGCCTACATCGACAATTTGCCCACTGAATGGATTATGCAGCAGGCTAACATTGCATCAGACACAGCAACGAATTGGTATAACTACTATCGTGACATTGCTGTGGCCTACGATAATCAACACTGCCAAAATACTGTAATCGGAGGGCCAGGCCTTGATGTTGAGGTGGACGAATCCATGTTCTTTCGGCAAAAATACAACCGCGGCATGCCCAGAAGGAAACATGGATGGGTCGTCGGCATGATCGAGCGTCAAACCGGCAACTGCCTTTTGTTTTCGGTTGCTAATCGTACGGCTGCGACCATCATACCTCTTATCCAACAACATATACGGCCCGGCACACGCGTCATCACGAACAATTACCAAACTTATGTCCAAGGTCTCCGCCGCTTAACCCATCCGCAGCCATATCTTCATGCAACGGTCAATCATCACAACCGCCAGTTCGTTAACTCAGACAACGTCCATGCCCACACCCAGAACATCGATGGCGTCTGGGGAACCCTTAAGAACTTCATGAGGCGTCGACAAGGCATACCCGACACATTATTCCACCGTACTTTGATCGAGTTTCAGTAGCGCCGCCGTTTCTCCCACAACATCCTCGGAGCTGTAGTGGGCAAAATTCGCGATCAACATCCTTTTTAATTGTAAATTGTTATAATTTACGTTGCAATATAAATGTTAGACTAAGCCAAAGCCTTAGACTAAGCCTAAGCCTTAGACTAAGCCTAAGTCTTAGACTAAGCCTGAGCCTTAGACTAAGCCTAAGTCTTAGACTAAGCCTGAGCCTTAGACTAAGCCTTAGACTAAGCCTAAGTCTTAGACTAAGCCTGAGCCTTAGACTAAGCCTAAGCAAAAGCCGGGGGGCTCCGCCCCCGGGACCCCCCGTACTAAGCTGTTCTCCCACTAAACCTAATCACGATATGATCAATGCCAAAAATCCATCCATTTAAACGCATAAGAATTTCATTTAAAAATATCAGTTTTCGCTTGTATTGCCAGTATCGGGCTCCATATGTCGTTACCCTGACTACCTACGGATTCGTGCCATACACCTTTCGATAGCGCATCGGATCTTCTATTTCATGTCCAAATTTGAGCCAAATCGGTCCAGCCAATAAAAAGTTATGGTAAAAAATGTAAAAAAACCACAATCCACATTTTTAAAAAAAATCCGACCCCTGAAATTAGGGCCCCTTGCTGAAATCCCCTTAAGAGATAGAGCCCTGAAACCTTCTGAATTTGAAAGAGCGGGAAAAATTACCCCCCAGCAGATTAGGGGGAAGAATCTTAAGGCCAAGCTTTAGGAAAAAATCGCCAGAAAATCCTCCATATCCCCCAAAAATCCCAAAATAAAAGAATGCTGAATCAGCATATCGGAGGTTATACCTGAAAAGGGGTGACCCTGATCTCGAAGAGATCGGTTTTGGGGGTGAGAGATGATTGGGCGTCCAGAGAATATGGGGGCTATACCTGAAAAGATGGTGGGCCCCTTCCCTGATTTCCCCCCAACCCAAGGAGGGCACGCTTTTCTGTACATCTTTGCTTTCAGGACTCGGGTTTGTCTTGTTCGTCGTCAATAGCGTCTTGGGTCAACGCTTTTCAAATTCTTTTCGAAATTTCTCGAAGCTTGAATCGCCTTTGTATGGTAGTAGGTTTCGAACTTCATTCTCCATGTTGACCATGACCGCTTGACTGATTGATTGCTGCGTCGTGCTCGTCTTTTTGACGTTCCTTTTAACACTAGTTTGGTAAATACTTCGATCAATTGGTTCATCGTCATCAGATCATTGCTTTGACTAACATAGTCCAAGTCTATAAACAGTACAACTAAGATTTGTTTTTAACGATTGCTGTCGATGTCACCTCCACGACGGACCTTGTGGTGCGTGTCAGAGAAGGGGATCGACCTGGCCGGAAGCGAAAATATACCTCGATACACCCCCGGCACAAGTGCCGAAATCATGGAGTGCTCTAAAATTATGGGGCCTCTCTGTGGACAAGCCAGAATGAATACCTACATAACCTGCTGAAATACATTTCACAAAATCAGCCACACACACACAAAAATGTTGTTAAACTTATCCTCGAACATAGCTAGCAACATAGAGTTTGGTTGGTTTGGCGTGTATGGGAGCTTGACAAGAGTGACAGCGGAGTCTACCATTTCCGAATTTCAATTTTAACATATTCGTCGGAAAAATCCACCTATATTACGTATGTAGTCCATATGATTTTTTTGTTTCATCATGTAGTAAAACAGACTTAATTTCATTCAGTTTTTCGCTAACCGCAAACTGGCAAAATCAAATTCAAGTGCCAGAAATTAGACCTTATGTTCGAACAGAATTTCGGCGATTTCAGTTTACAGAAATTCTGTTGCCTAATGCATTATCGTTTAAGTTTGAATTATGCAGTGTTCGCGAACAAATTTAATGCAAAAGTGACGTCACAAAAAATCGACAAATTTTCGTTTTCAAAAATTTGGGTAATTTTACTTCAATTTACGCGAACAAAAAATGGTTAGATTTTAATCGCGAGCGCTGTGTTTTCGAACAATTTTACACCGAATTTCAATTGACCTAAAAGCATTCCGTAACAAATTTTATCTAAAAATACAAAATAGGATGGTTGGCGGGATCTCGTTAAGTTTACTCGCGCATAAGAAATTACAGCTGTTTTGTTTGAAGCACACACGATGTTCGTTCAAAAACAACATTTTCATTCTTTTCGAGACTATTCGTAGACGCGTTCGTTGAAACGAAAAAATTAAATCATTTTAAAGAATAAAAATGCCAATGAATGCACGAAACGCAATTATTGATTTGAGAATTTGGTGTTCACAATGTACTCTCGAAGACGATTCATACTAGATATTTCTGGCATGGACTGTATATATTTATTTATTATACAAAATATATATATCGATATAGTTACGAGCAGAAGAATAAAAGTAAATCTGTCGAGAACCAGTCGGGAAAATTGGCTGGGAAATAACTAAACGGATACCGCGGCACCATCAAGTACAATAGTTCATCATAAAGATGATAAAAAGAAGAACAACTGAAACCCGACAAACAATATAACCTTGTCCATTTAAATTTAAATGTTTCATTTAAATTGCTACACTTGAAAAAACTGCAATATTAACAATAAATTTATATAATACATTACTTCAATAATAAGATAATAACAATTAATTATCCATTACTTTAAATCTTATTTCTTAAATGTTACAGTTTAGAACACCGCAGTTCGGAGCGTCTTAACGCTGCTATGCCCGTCTTAAGTCTACGTGCCTGGACCGCAGCTTAAAATAGATCCACTCGGATATTCACAAAAGAAAATTCATAGGCTGTGTCGTAATCGAAGGTCTTTCAAAACCATTGAATCCCAATGAAAGTTAGCAATTCCATAGTTTGTCACGAAAGCACTAGCAGCTTTGTCGCAAAGACCTGACTTTAGTCTATTCTGTCTACCAACTAAAACACAACTTTTATTTTTTAATGTTCAAATCTAAGAAATCATTGACTATTGCACACAGGCACAACATTAATATTTAAGTGACAAAAGGTGATCATCCCGCCTGTATGTCTAAGAAAAACTAACCTCCAGGTCCAGGTGGAAACGGCCCAGGCGGAAATGGGCCCGGCGGCATTGTTCCCATTCCGGGCATCATCGGTGGCATTGTACCCATCGGCGGTCCACTAGCTGCTCCAGGCGGAAGCATGCCACCTGGTGCCGGACCACGTGGAGGTGGGCCCCCTGCACCAGGCGGTCCTGCATACGCGCCGCTCACTGGTGGCATACCGCTGTTGGCCGTGCTAACAGCCAGACCGACGACACCGTCTTGATCTATTTTAACTCCAGTTTCGTTGGTCGAACTTTCTAAATTAAAAATATGCATCACGTTATTAACTTAAAAAGAAATAAATGCGACCGAAGCGAAGGGAACACTAGTCACAACACCAGTTTCGCGTAGTTACTAGAGCCAAACTGGCCTTCGATACATATCAGAAAGAGCGGAATCGTTGTCAAATCCTAATTCATACAAGATATTCGTAAGACAAACTTGACTGACTAGCCTAACTGGGTTTCAAACATTGACGCAAAACCCTGATACACAACTTAAAACTGATATCTAGTGTCGCCACACTTCTGATGTTTGGCCACTAAGAATAAATCGTCAAACAACAAATTCGAAGCACAAGACCGAAGCTTATAGTAGCTCTGCCTCATAGCCTACCTAAATTAATGACCGTACGAAATGTTGAAAACACCAAACATTCCTCGACAACTAGCTGTCTGCCCATGTGCCGGCTAATACACCAAAAACCAAAGCAGAGTATCTATGCACAAACAAAAAATCCCTATAATAAAACATACAAATAGGTTGGGCCGCCATACAGCTGAAACTAAACCACGGACATTTGGCCCATTTTACTAAATCATAACCCCAATACTTTAGTAAATTCTACACTCGTTAAAATCCATAACAGCAACAATGCTGACAGCGCGATAGGAGGAGTGATTAAGGACAACTCCTGCTTGTGTCTCCACGTCTTCGACATTTCGGTGCGACTCCTCCTGCTTTTTAACATTTTCATCGCGGAACCGTGAAATTTCTTGCTGTATATCTTTATGTCTAGGCTATGATATAACTTTAACGACCAAAGCTATTTTTAATAATAATTCTCAATTTCTTATACCCTACAAGTTACTCCACAGATATCAATTATACCTGGGAAACAGAAATTATATCTGGACCTGATTTATTACGCGAGAAAAAAATTCAAAACCACGATTAACCCAAATTCTAAATTTCTCAAATAAACGAATGAATAAAAGCTACAGAAACAAAAAGTTTTTCACACACTTTCTTTTCGATCCGCGAGGCCAGTCGATTTAGCGACAGTTTCGATCTCGGCTTGAGTGACAACTTTGATGTTTTCACCTTGAGGACGCTCCCATGCTGATTCCCGAGTTTTTGCGTTGTAGAAGTATGGCTAAACAAATAACAAAATACTATCGATAAAGTAAAATCATCGCTTTATGTGCTAATCTTGTTGGTAGTCGTTAAATCATGCTAGTTCCTACGTGACAAAAAGTTGACCATACACACCGCATTCCATACACTATTTGTTTCAAACAATAACAGATAGACTATGTATAATTGTAAAATTTGCATCTTCCAACTATTCGCTGTTCAGCGACCAAAAATTTTATATTTCACACGATCTAAATTCATCAAGTCTTTTTAAAAACACAGATTAGTTCCTAAAATAATTATCAACAAATCGCTGTAAAAAATATTGCCAAAGGCTAAATAATTAAATGTTTAGTTTTCCGGGAGCCAAAATTTGGAAACACAGGGGCGTTTAGATATATTTAAATTGGTCCAGCTGTAGTTTTGTATTTTATGATTCTAACATTCATTTATGATTCTCATTGCAATCGCGGCATATACTTAGAAATTTAATTCTTTTATAATACCTTTCCCTCTGGTGATTTCGTCTCGACCCATAATTCATCAGACGGGAGCACTCCGAGTGCCATTAGGGCTGCTTGTTGTGGATCGACAGGTGGCGCTGCGGTAATTGGGACTGGGCTAGGCGTTGATGAAGGTGGAGGCAACAAACCTCCGCCTCCCGGCATTGGCATTCGCATCGGAGGTGGAATAGAACCACTACCACCAGGCGGTGGAGGACCGTATCCTCGTGGTGGTGGAATATTTTGTTGTGAGCCCGCAACTCCTCCGCTTGAATAGTTGGGCGGTGGCAATAGCGGTGGACCACTCGCGTTGCTTGGCGCAGTACCTCCCATTGGCTAAAGTTATAAATTTGCGATTATAAATTAAATACTCTAAATCGTTGCTTCGTTTGGAAATCATTGACTAAACCACTAAAGCTGCAATAGAAAGCTATATTACTATGAGCAATTTGTAAGAAATGAAATGTATCAAACAGATCAATGAGAAAGCGAAATCTGACAACGCTGTTTAAACACTGCACTTAGCCAGCAGTATCTGTCCTGATCACAATACTGCTACTGAATAAATCATTCTAGATATGACTTAGTAACTCGTTTGGCTCCGAAACAACATACATATCCCGTAGGCACTAAATTTTTAGCAAAAAAACGATTGCCCTGTTGATCCATGACATCATCAGATTCAAACTTCGATCTAACATTAGATTCAAACTTATACCCGGCTTAAAGCTACTGCAAATCTTTTATTTTCGTTTATAATATAAACGCTCTAGCATGCACTTCCAACAACCAACGCTGGATCATCCTCGGAACGACATCAAGGCTAAGGCTTTAAGGCTTTGTGTAACACTATTCGCCAAAAAGAATAATTATACTAATAACGTGGTTATGCAATTTGAAATTATGCAGCGGTTACAAAACCACTGCAGGAGAGAGTTCGCTTCTGATTTGCCAAAGCCAAAAACATGTTAGTTTCGGCTTAAACTTATTGTATCAAAAAATCCTGTTTTATGGACACTACTGACAACAATTTAGAACAAAACTATCTCATCGAACAATCGTATCAACGCCTCTACGTGTAACATACCCTGAAACGCCCAGGTGGGCCTCTCGGTGCACCACCGAAATTTCCACCAAAACTCGGAGGCGGGCCCCTATTTCCAGGACTTCCACGAAAGCTGGATGGCCCTCTCGGCGGCATCCCTAAAATAATAAAACAACGATAAGAGCAAAGAAGTGGCTATGTGTGGGCTTCGTAAAATCCTTTTCATTTCAGAAGCAATCAAATTACGGCGTCGACAGAAGACGTAAATTAAAGGTACCGATCGTTGGAAGAGTTCACAGCTTCGTTGGTTTGGCAATTGGTACCCATAATTTACTCGATACACGCAAAATTCGCAAAAAGAGATATATTTGAAACTTAGGCCACGTATATGCTCAAAACAGTATCAAATGTAATTATATTTTAATTATATGCAAGTTGGCCTACGTAACCTTGCAATTGAGAAAGTATAGGTTCTTGTACCTGGAATAGGGGTGAGACAGGACCTCCTCTTCCCGGTTTAGTCTAACGCTTATTATGTATATATACTAAGAAAGACATGGAACATATTTCACTTATACGGCACACTAAGATTGTTCCAGCGCTCAGCTTTATCTTTAATTGCTCTGGCTTCGGCAAAATTTGAGGTAAAGTTCAAACGTGTTTTTGGAATACAGCATGTTTCTTTTAGGTTCGGGCTATCTTTCGGGATATAAAATCCTTGGCTTTTAGCCCAAAATATTTGCGATGTACGCGTATATAGACATCTTGAATGTATTTGCAGAAAGCCTGGACGTCGCTACCTTGCCGTGCTCCGTCTCTGTATTATCAAGCCAGTTCTTGCATGCAGTTGATTCTTTGACACAAATATATGGTCTTACTGGAAAATTACTGCACAAAACTGCTGACAATTTATCCTCGCTACATCCGTCTTCGCCCAAGCCACTCGCAAGAGTGCCGCAACACCACAATTTCTTACTAGATTTTTTCGTATTAGGAGTAGTAGTTAGTCCTCATTCAGTATAGAAATATTTTTACATAATTGCCAAAACATCGCACAATTATAGTTCTTTCTAAGAACACATCTTGCAATAGGACCGAATGAATATAGCAAATGGTTCAAATACAATCGTCTATATGGGACTTTCTGTGCGGTATGACTAAAGATAAGCTATATTAACATTTTTCGGAAGCAAATTCTTTCCCTTTTAGGCTCATGAGGTGTGGAAGGTTAGGTCAAAGTCGGTTTCAGACTGCATCAAAAAATAACTGTGCTCTGGGAAGCGTATACGGGCAGGGTGACCAGCGAAGAATGAAATCACCGGGTTTTGAAAAAAAATCACGGTCTTTGCTTAAAATATTATCCGTTTCATTCGCTCAGCGACGACTATAGTTTCGTTGAACGAAAGGACCCTCCTTTCAGCCGACCTCCCTCGTCTCCGCTTGGTCAGAGGTTTCAATCAGCTACCCCTTCAACAGTAACATTTATCATATCATTATTCCACCCGAATAGGGAACTAGAGGGGCAAACTGCAAGACATACCATGCACAGTGAATAAAAACCGCGTCCAAAATGTTGGTTTAGTTCGTGTTGTAACTCACAATCTGATAAAGAAAAACCCGTATCAAAATTGACAAGTGGAACAGTAACACGATGCTTCAATGGCTTTTTTTTTCAAAATGTGCTCAACACTTATATACTACGCATATTTTTTCACATAATTTTGGCTATGTGTAGTCATCTTCGGCACTGAATGACGATATTCTTAGGAACTGTAAACGTCTTATGAAAGTACACAAAAACAGTAAATTGTTTGGCTCACTCATCACTTTATTTATGCGCCCTCTGAATCAATAACAAACATGCGGGATTTTCTGGATGGGGTATGGCCGAACACGGAGGGATTTTGGCAATTAGGGCAGAGGCAAGGCCGAGTGTGGGGAATGCTCACCCCCTCCCTCGCATGATGGAAAGTCCAGTTTTCATCTGTCATTATTAAGACTCTATATAACGAGATCCGAGCAGCGAAACACAGGTGGGTACCCGCATTGCTAAATTTGGCAAGGACCACTAAAAACCAGTTATTGGCAATTTTGTCCTGTAAAATAAGGTCGGATATACTAGTCCGTCAGTGAGCACTTGGCTCTCGCAGAGCTGGCTCCTCCTCGACAGTATCGATCCTGCTCGATCATTGGTGTCTTGCCATGTTCGTAGCAGCATATTCTCGGCCACAAAATTCGCATACTTTTCTTCTTGCGCGGTATACCCGGGCTTGGGCCTCCTCCAGCGCTGAACCTCTTCCTTGCCCATCAGAATTGCACGATCTGCGGTGACGTGCGATGTTCGATTTCGATATGTTGTTGCAGAATTCGCATTTCCGAGAGTTTGCATCGTTATGTTGCTGTCCACCACACACTTTTACGTGATTGCGTAAACTGGCCTCGGAGTCGAAGGACAATTTGCACCCACCACACTGGAACAGAACCCGCTCCTCTACTTTTTGATGTGATCTTTTCATGTGGTTGGTTAAGCCCGCACGGCTTCGACATACCTTTCCACAACCTTCGTATTTGCATTGAAGCGGATTTATTTCTTCAGCTCGTTGCTGACTTCGGCTAAATTGGGGTGCTGTTGCGCGGTTACCTTGCTTGAGCTCCCATTCCCAGGTGTGCTTGAGGCGTTTTTCGATGATTTTTTTCCATTTCTTCCTGTCGGTTGTTAGGACGTTTATGTTGCACCAATCAATTCCGGCTTCACGTAGAATGTTCTTCCAATACACAATCGTCTTGCGTTTTTACCAGCTGTTTTCGGCATGTTCTCTATCTTCGCGCTCCACCCGAGGATGGCTGCCTTCGTAATGCGGTTATTCTCCATCCTGAATACGTGGCCAAGCCTTTTCAGGATGCGCTTTTCAATTTTCCATCTCAGCGACTTCACATTCAGGGCATTCCGGACGTCTTGCATGTTACATTGTTCTCGTTGCATTTGGATAAGTGGTGGTCCCTTCTTGTCGCTCCATGTGCCGATAGGTCTTGTCTATCCATTTTTGCAGCCTTTTGACATCTTTTTTCCACCACGTTCTCGTGTTGCAGTCGAATAACAGTCCACTTCCAAGCATGCTTGCACGATTCTTGCTTGTGTTCTTCGTGATAGCTTCGTATTGGTCAGTTGTCTCTTGACTTTTTGCCACAGGGACGCTGCTCGCCGAATTCTGTTCTTTATATCGGATTCATGGTTTAACCAGCAGCAGAGCATTCTCACGTCCGCTTCGACATCACCAAAAATCATCGTTTCTTCTTTATCGTCGTTAGTTGTTTCCTTAAACTGGTTCATTACCTGCTTCACGTGCCGCAAACCAATGTCAATCTCTTCCTGGTTGCCGAGAATTGTTGTATCGTCGGCGAAAAAATTGATGATTGTAACTGTTTTTGCTTCGCTGTTGTAACGCTCCCACCGAGATGTTGATGGGAAACGGTTGTCGGGGACCCATCGCCATTTTATGCCTGCGTTTGGGTCGTGCTGAAGGCGAGATTTTTCGGCTAGACGCATTACAGTCTGATGGTAGATATTGAATAGCATTGGCGATGTCGGGCAGCCTTCACTTAGTCCACGTTGTGGGCACCATGTTTCACTGTCCCGGCCTTTGCTTTTGATGCAATAAGACGTTGTTTCATGTATGTCTATGATGGTGTTGATGAAGTTTCCACTTAGTCCGTAGCGTTGAAGCATCATCCATAGAGCGGGTTTATTGACACGCGGGTATGCTTTGCGTAGGTCTAGTAGTCGTGCTACTTCATCATTTGTCCGTTGTTGTTGATTATTACCGTTGCACCTTTTCTTCCGATCCAACGCGTCTTCCCGGATCCTGATCATAGTTTTGGTTGCGTCAGCTGTTGACCTGCCCTGCCTGAAGCCTTGCTGGTTGTCGTCAAGTAACTCCAGGTGTTCGGCCCACCATCTTAGTCGACTGGAAAAAACTCTTGCCAGAATTCTACTTCCCATGGACAAGAGGTATACTCCACGGTAGTTGGAGCAATTGTTCCGGTCTCCCTTTTAAACATGGGAATCACTTGGGCTTCTTTTAGCGCTGTTGCCCATTTGCTTGCTCGAGTTTGGAACACATACTTTACCATAGCGATGATAGCATCTTGGATGTCCGAGCCGCAAGCTCTGATGTACCCCATTCTCACGCCATCCTTGCCTTCCGTTGAATCATTGATGTGTTTCATCTCATTGACTATTTCCTCAGTAGAAGGAGTTTCATTCAGCCACTCATTTGCTTCAACGGCATTGTCCCACTGTCGGAGGTCGGGGGCTTGCTCGACTGAAGCTTTGATTTCGTCTGGACTTCGTTCGTATCGTTGTTTTGATACCGCTTCGAAATGTTGTTTGAATTGATCCGATGTTATCGTTGTTGAGTGTCCCGGCCGGGTACCTCTGCTGCCTAGTTGCCGTAGTGTGCGGTATAGTTCGCCTATATCTCCTCTGTTCGATGCGGCTTCGCATATCGTCAGAATGTTGTTCCACCATTCTGTTTCAATTACCTTTAGACGTTGTCTTAGCTCCTTCCTCGCTATTCGCAGTTGTTGCTTTGCTAATAGCAACTGTTGGGCATAATCGTCGTCATTTGGTCTAGTTTGCTCTTCCTCCAGCTGGTTTCGCTTGTCAATCAGTTTGCTTATTTCACTTGACATGCGTCTTATCTCTTCTTCATGTCCAACTTTCCACGGTTCCATTATCGTTTTTTGTCGTGTGCCGCATATTCGTTTCGCTGTTGACGTTAAAGCGTCGGCAATTATTTCCCAGTTCGTTTGATGTTCATTGATGTCCTGCAGTCTGTCGTTCCACATTTCTTGAGTTTCCTCAGCAAACTGGCGCTTCACTTCATTGTTATTTAGTCGTTCCCATCGAACTTTAGGCTGTTTGAGTGTTGACGGGTTTATGTGCCACGTTCTTGGTTTATTTAGACCTACCGTGAGAACTTTCGGGTTGTGATCTGATAGGTTGCTGCATCTGTCCACTCGTAATTTCTTGGCGAAATGATGTCGTTGACTTTGTCGCATGAAGAAAGTGTCCAGTTCATACCACCGCTGGTGCATGCGGTTGAACCAGGTGCCTCTACGTCTCATGTTGAGGAAACTATCAACGTGGGCTAAGTCGTTCTCGACACACCAGTTGAGTAGTTCTTCGCCAGCGCGGTTACTCGAGCGCATTCCGAATTTTCCGCTTACTTGTGGTCTGTCTGATCCGCCACCGAGGTGAGAGTTGTGATCTCCGCCGATTATGCTGAGCGCTATCTGGTTTTCCACTTGCTTTCCATAGTTCTCAATGTCTTCATTACTGCTGTTACTCACAAGGGTGTAGCCAGGGGGTTGCGGGAGTCGCGACCCCCCGTTTGGATCAACCCCAAACAAAATTTGTTTTGAACGATTCCTGTTGAAAATCATGTCGGAAATTGTCCTAAAACTATCCTCTCTCGCACTAGAAAACAATTATTTTCAACCGTATTTTTGACCAAACTTCACATTTTTGTATTAAAATTCGCTATTTTGCTAACAGTTACATTTTTTACTTGTTTATGGCGTACTTAATATACCAATTCTGGACCCTGCTTTCATATTTCTGGGCGCGACCCCCCGGATTCCCCCTTTTAGGTACCCACTGTAGGCCGCGACCCCCCTTTCAAAATTCCTGGCTACGCCCTTGGTTACTCACCGGTTGGTAGATCGATACTAAGCGCATCACACCAGTCACTACTGCCACTGTTCGTTCCGTGAAGTTCATAGGTTGCTTTTTATCGATCCATGCGTTCATTAGCTTTCCTCGTAGGAGGATGCCGGCTTTTTCGCAATGCATAATGACGGTGGTATGTTCCTCTTCTCCAAGCCAAATGACACCTTCTCTCGTCGCCGTAATTTCTGTCAATAAGATCGCTTGCCATCCTCTATCTTACTCTTATAACTTCTCGAAGTCATCTACGGTTGTTTTCGTTCATTGAAAGCCGTTGCACATTCCATGTGGCGATTTTTACATTAGCTTCGGGGTATCTCGGTTGTTGTGGCATTTGTTGCGACCTTTTTGCTGCCACTCTTTGTTGTCTGCAACTCAGACGGCGAATTCTTTGCTCCTCTTTTCGTTGCGCTGATTTGTTGCCGCGGAATTTCCCGCGACGCGTTCCAGGACCCGGGTTGGGTGGATTATTGTTAAACGTATCCGCACTCGTTTCGCATGTCGTTCGCCTCTGTATTCGTGCGTAGGGTCGACCCGTCGAGGGCTCTTGCCATGAATATGTTTTAGGAGACACTTCGGTTGGCTAGACCGTTGCATCTTCGTTGACATGTGGATCATCTCCTTGCGTTGAAGAGCCACCGTCGTTAGAGATACCTGGTGAGTTCTTTGAGGCACAGCTCATTTGAGCGTGCGTTACCCGCTCGCGCCGACGCGGAGGCGACTCACCACGCGAGCCGGATATACTATCCATCCATCCATGAGCACTCCGCTCATTGTAGAGCTGGCTCCACCCCCAGGGCTCCTCCTCCACAGCTTTCCTGATGACGGGCCATATTTGCGACGGACCGCTGTTGACCGCAGATGTCGCACGTCTTTTGTCTTGCTCTATACACCCTGGCCTGGACTTCCTCCTCCGCTGACCCTCGTCCTTGGCCACCCCTCCACACGTCCTTTTGTGTCTTGCGATATTTGCCTTGGTGTAATCTTTGAGGCATTTTTCGCATTTCACCATACCCTCGTTGTCCGCTCTCATTCCCCCGCAGCGCTTTGCGTGGTTTTTCATCGTCCCTTCGGTGTCAAACTCTTTGTAGCACTTGGGGCAGATGAAACGCGCCCGTTCGTGTACTTTTTAATGGATGCGTTTGACGTGGTTTGTTAGACCGGCTTTTGATTTACACACTTTGTCACACCCATCCCATCTGCATCGCAGTGGGTTCCGATCTTCCACGGTGGCCGTCTGACTACGGTTGCCGACGTTAATTCGCCCTGGGATGTCGTGTTGGCCTCCTCCTCGCTCCCAGTGCCATAGATATTCCATGCGAGCCTTCACTAGTGTTTTCCATCTCTTCTTGTCGCTGGTCAAATAGTTGATATTTGTCCAGTCCATCCCTGCTTCTTTGATGATGTTTTTCCAATAGATCACTGTTTTTCGTTTTTTCCCCGGAGTCTTTTTCTTGCTCTCTAGCTTCTGGTTCCACCCGAGAACCGCAACCTTGGTCAGCCTGCTATTGTCCATCCGGAAGACGTGTCCGATGCGTTCCAAGATTCGTTTCTCGATTTTCCATCTCAAAGACTTCACACCCAGTATGTTTCGCACGTCTTGCATGTTTCGACCTTCTGCCTGCATTTGTATAAGAGGCGGGCCCTTCTTGTTGCTCCAGATGTGACGATAGCCGGATATACTAGAGTTAAACTAAAGGGTCATCGTCATCATCCGTTACAAAACAATCTCGGGAACGGAATTCTAATCCAAGAAATTCAGGTGCCAATCCTTGTCAAAAAACAGTAGTGGTGATATACGATTTGTGCATGCCGTTAACAGGTATGCATTTGTATACACCTAATCTGTTTAGCGCATATCGGTAACGGCATTCTAATATCGGTATAGGCTATCAGTATTTTTCAATATTGGTCATTATGGACAACAAAATATATCTAGATGTACATATCTGGACTTTCTATTTGTTGCATTAGTTTTGCAAGGAGGCATGTACCGTGGAACCATTTTCTCTGATCACTAGATTTCCCCGGTGTTGGCAACCCTGTACGTGGTTAAGTTAGTCTGGATAAGTTGGTCAGTCGAATATCTTAGGCAACGATACCGTACATAATTCTGCTCGGAGTTGTGAGAAGTTCTATTTTGGCATGACCTAGTTTCTGGCTTATCAGATCAGATCAATGCACCATTGCGTCATTCGAGAGACAACAAATTTAATGACAGACGGTTTGACAAGGTGAGATTGAGATAGTTGGTTTCGAGCTTGATACTTTTAGGCAAAAACGAGTGCTTGGGCTCCCCCATTTCAAATGCCCCAAAACAGTTTTAGCTTCACCATAAAAATAAAGAGTATTTTATTAATCTCCTTCCGAAGTTAAAGATTCGATTAATTCGCGTGAAAATGATTTAACAATAAGTGCTACTAACCTCAATAGACACGTTTTACAGCGCTTTTGAGGCTATATATGACATAGCCTTACGTTAAAATAATGAATTTTAAAATTTCTACACTTAGATGCCTCCCGGTCCAGCTGATATATCCAAGATCATGACCCCTGGCAAAATCCCACAAACACCTGATTCATACCATGGCTAAATATACAGCGAATAGAACAAAACATGTTATACTATACTAATATAACCAAATTACCAGTTCACATGACGCGAACAATAACGTACCCAAGTGTAGACTAAAGCCGACTCGAAAAGGTGAAAATGCTAACGTCACCACCTGAACGCGGGAAGAACAGACCGCAACAAAGTTGGTAAATGTAATTCGGGTTGAAGGTAAAGATGTGAAAACTAGACTCAAAATGAACGAAACGAACTTACCTCGAAAATCACCACGACCTCGCATCGGACTGCTTCCGCCAAAATTACCACGAGAGTTCCTACAACGCTAAGCTGGGATGTCAAAAAGAAAGAAATAGACAAATATTTCACACTCATATATATCTAATGTGATAACTGTCGTAAGGCACGTGCCGCGAGATTGTAAAAATAACTAGAATCAATTCAAATCTTTAATAAACTCTAGTTTTATAAATTGTAGCATACATTAGCGTACTAGAACAAAGTCCAGAAGAACTGCACAACTAATTGCGCGAATGTAGAATTTGTGCAACCAGTTTCTAGCAAAATCACAACGTACATGGACACTACAGCTTATGCAGAAAATCCACTATAAACGCATATCTATAATCCGGACTTTTAGCCGGTGACAAAAACGCTTAATGCTAAAAAATTTAAACAAAGCTACAAAGTTCGAATAATTGTCGAGAGCACGGGATGTTGCACTTATAAAACTGGACACTTTAGCCTAATTATCCATCCAGCAAAACATATTTCGGTAACAAATTAATCAGAACTATTGTCAAAATGTTGTTGTTCTGTCTTAACGACGTTAGCTATTGGCAACTTACCACTGCCCCGACTGTCGTGGGCCACCACCGCTGCTATCTGTATATCCATTTTCGCCATGCGAATTGTCATCATCATCACCACCACCCTCGTTGTTGTACCGTGAACCGCTCGGCGGGCGTCTGCCGCCGCGCTCAGGACTATCAAACCTCGAATTGTAGCCTCCGCCACCTCGAGGCGGGCCTACCGGTCCGCGATCACCAAGAAGACCCCGGTCATTTCCTCCGCCACCACCGCGACCCCGAAAGCCGCCAACAGATGCGGCTGCGCCTGACAGTGGAAGCAGCCCTCCTCGGCTACTGCCACCACGAGGCGAGAATTGTGATGGGACCCCGCCGCCACCACCTGGCGGACCAAACGGACGTCGTTGCTGAAACAAACAGTCAATCATCACAGATACGCAGTTCAAAGGCGAACAATTTTAGTACACGCTAAAAATAACTGTCACACGCTCCAGACTCGCTCGAGATAATTTTGTTATAAAATTAGAATTTATTATTTGTTTAAATAGTTCCCAAATCTCTTGCGAGCCGCTCGCTCGCTTGAAATGTGACAGTCATCTCTGGCTCGTACTGTAGCTAAATTTTATTACAGAGCGCTGTCTTTTTGATATACCAAGGTCTTATTCATATTGCTAGTAACTCTACCGAGATTGCAGAACGCATGAAGCATAGGTACACCTACGCCTTTTGCGTGCACATCAAATCAGCTCTCGATAGCATTCGTCGATGTGCTATATGTGGACATTACACAATGCCAGCACAAGTTACAACAAAACTAACACCGGCAATGAGTTTCCCATGCCCCAAAACCCCCAGGTGCAACTTATCGGCCGCCCAGGATCTCAGAACAAATTTTTGAATTTTGGGTCGGGGAACCATTGGTGCACCATACCTCAAACCTCATAAATCTTGAACCGGAGCCTTAATCGAAAAATAAAAAAGAGGCATCGGCATTTATGATTTTTGCTATGAAATAAAACCATCCAGAGATAAAAATTCGAAAGTTAGGATAAAAATAATCTTGCTTCCGTAAATGGTACGAAAAACCCTCATTTTGACTTCTGACCCCGAACCATGAGGCGTCATACCCGCGTACCCATGGAACCATGGGTCACAGAGCAAACCCAATACCGGCAATGAGTTTCTCATGCGCGAAAACCCCTAAGTGAAACTTTTCAGCCGCCCAGGACGTCAGAATAAATTTTCTAATTTTGGGACGAGGAACCATGAGGGTGCCATACCTCAAACCCCATAACTCCAAAACCGGAGGCTTAATCGAAAAACAAAAAAAGAGGCATCGGCATTTATGATTTTACTATAAACTAAAACCACCCAGAAAAAAATTCGATAGTTAAGATAAAAATAACCTTGCTTCCGTGAACGGTACTAAAATAGGGCAAAAACACACGTTTTGACCCCTGACCACGGAACCAGACCCCAAATCGAAAACAATCGGCGATGTACACGATAAATCGATTATGCCGGTTCGCATGAGCCCAAGATCATGAAAATAGGTTAAGGTGTTCTCGACTTATGGCCGGTCACACACACACGGAATTTAAAAGATTTCACCCCTGCAACACACAATCTCCACTATGTTTCACTACGTTCTCACTATATATGTCCAGTCTTTGGACATACACAACAACCCCACATTAATAGTATATACACAATTTCGTGTCCTTTTGGTCAACTGAGAGCGCATCTTTAGAATGGTTCCACTCAAAAACTAAAGAAAAAGTTTCTTGAAACCAAGCATTTAAATAAACTTTTTTCAACACACGCTATTCCAAGTTCATAAAATCGCAAATGCTGCGTCATGTATATACACACGAGGAGCGTGTCCACATTGCGTCCGATCCAATAGAGCATGCACGGAGCCGAATCTGATGATGTGAAAAATTCGTAACACAAACAACGGCACACGAAGTCTTAGAGTTTGATCGGATCAAATGTGAGACCATAAACCGAATCGGATTGAAACAATTTTATGATCACGACCAAGTGAAGTTCTATATGTGAGAACAAAACTTTCCGGTCTATCATGTTAAATACGCATGAATTCTTTCGTTTTCATTTGATAAACAATCTAAAACAATAATTTTTAACAAAGGGAAAAATTTACACTTTGTGAACAGACGCAATGGCGACAAAATACATCGAAATGTAACGATGCATACAACGAACATCCGATACATGTAGTAAGATCACGCACAAGACCTAATCATCAATGAATGGGTAATGATGCTCCTTGTTGGCGTTCAAAAGAAGCAAATCTTCCACTTTGGCCAGCCAAAACCCATCGCTATATTTGACGTGGAGTGGACCGCTGTGTTTGTGCTCACGAACGGGATTCTAGGAGCAAGCAATAAATGTATAAAATACACAGACTGTTAGACTAGTCTTAAACGAATCACGTTGTGTACTTGGAACGGAATTTTATATTATAAACATCGATTCAAAACACTCACATCAAATCCTCGCGGCGAAGCTCCCCGAGGTGGATGCATAAAGTCTTGACCACCGCCGCGCATCGGCATGCCACCACGTCCACCACGAAAAGGTCCTCCCGCGCCCCGAAATCCGCCACCAAGGTATCCCCCACCAGGAGACGAATTGTCACGAGACGAGTCGTCGTTACCATCCATTCTATCTAAATTAATACTAAATAAAACTAGTAACTCGTAAATAAAAAAACATGGGGCGAGTGTGGCTACTGTGCGCTTAGTGATCACGTCGACGTTCCAAATTCAGCTCCACGAGGCCCTCAAAGTACCAGGATAATAATGATACACTGCGATATTTTGATCGCAACGGTATGAGGTAATTTTAAACGCTTAAAACCGTAAAGGCGTGTTCACACGCTCAAACTTTTTGCTCAAAATTTTACGGTGATTTTTAAATGAAAATTGCGATATTTTAAAATTTGAGATCAAAATTTGAGCTCAAACTTTTTCAGGTAATACATCTCGTCCATGATTGGCTACAAGAACATTCATGAAATCTTTGAACTGTGTTCACACGTTCAAACTTGCAAAAAAGTTGCTTTCAAATTTTGATCAAAATTTGAGGTCAAATTTTGATCAAAATTTGAGCAAAAAGTTTGAGCGTGTGAACACGCCTTAAGACCTGTTATTTCTTTCTCCTCCAAAGACCAAAAAGGTGGAATCTTGAAATAAAAATAAATCACAGATTTTGAAAAAATTGAAAAATGAGTTTTGCATTATTGTTTTTATCGTATTCAACAAACCCCAAAAAGCTATAAACGCGTCCTTATCAACTACATAACATATATCTATTAATAAGGGGCAAAATATGAATATTTTTGGTACCAAAACCTAACAAATTTAACTCTCGGCACCGACTCACACGGTTAATAACATCCACAATATGGGGTTGGAACATTGATATCAGCGTGTTCAACGGGTTATTCACCTGACCGTCCCGGTAACGTTGTCAATATGCGTATTCGTGGGTTGATATAATGATTGCGGGACGATGAAGACCCTTTTGTTCGAGTCTGAAAAATAATAAAACCACACGGCAGAATCTCATAGCTCTGGTATCGAACCAGAGACATGGAGTAGCGACTTGAAGTTTGACACGGTTTTGCCAAAACCACGTGGAAAGGAAGGTTATTAAAATGCGAGACCAATCTATGGCAGAAAAAATGAAGTCGTACATTAGAACGTGGTATAGTTTTGGATATGAGTTTGTATGGGTGTGCCCGCATTGATGGGCTACAATCGAAATACTTCCTGAAATCCACTTTTAGATCTCCTTTGATCATTTGGAATAGGAAGATTAGATCGTTGCGTAGGCGTCTTGTTTCGAGTGTTTGCAGCCTGAGGGAGCGTAAACGCTCGTCGTAGCTGAGATGCCGGATACTAGGAAGTAGTTTCGTAGCTTTGCGTTGGACGGCTTCTAAAGTTTCAATGTCTTTCCGAAGGTGAAGCGTACAATATTCAAGGTGTGGGCGCATTAAGGACGTGATGATCATTCGTAGTGACAACTGTGTGAAGTTTTTCATATGTCGATGTATCATGCCAGTGTTTTTTTATTAGCCAATTCTTTAGCCATGGCTAAAAAATTTGTGTATTGGCTAAAAAAAATATAGATCCTTTACCTAAAAAATTTGGATCATTTTAAAAAATTTTTAAAACTACTTAAAGGCTACTTTTAAAAAATTTCCACATGCAAAGAAGCATGAAGTTATCCCAGTCACTACAGTTCACTAAAAATGTGCACGCTTGGCTTTGTGGTAGTGTCTACATCGGCCCGCGTTTCAATGACCTCTGCTGCCTCATCAGGTTCCGCTGGCGTAAGCGCTGCCCGTTTCAACCATTTGTCCATTGTCGAACGTTACCAACGAATTTCAGTGATACAGAACAAAAGTTTGTATTGTATTCTAGCGTAATACTAAGTAAACTGAGTTCCTAAACTAATGCCACCCGCGAGTTCTGTGAGAATTTGACTAAAAGATTTTTGGATTGGCTAAAAATATTTTGGTGGTTTTAGCCAATTGGCTATGTAGAAACAAAACAAAAAAAAAACCTGTATCATGCCCAATGCTCTGTTGGCGTTGGCTGCTATTTTATGGCAGTGTTCAGCCCATTTCATGTCGTTGTTGATGATTACCCCTAAATCTTTGACACTGCTGGCGCTAACGTTGTTTGGTCTAGATAATAGCTTCCTTGATCAATGTGAAAGTGGATTACTTGGGACCTTGTTGCATTGAACTTGATGCCATTGTCCCGTGCCCAGCCTTCTAGTAAAATAAATCATGTTGAAGCCGTGTTCTGATGCTGCTTACGTCGTTGTTGGGGATGGAGATGAACAGTTTCGTATCGTCCGCGAATTTCAAAATATTGCTGCTGATACCCTGATCAATATCATCTATGAAAATCAAAAAAAGAGCTGGACCTATAACTGATCCCTGTATAATGCGTCGTTCACGTTTATTTGTGTGCAGAAACTGCACACCGTAGCCAGTATGGCTGCTACGAATGCACGCAAATCAATTCGAGAGCAATAGTAACGCCGATTGCTCCGTCCGTGCAATGGTGGTCGACCGTTATCATAAAATGCAGGTGCAGCAACGATGGCACGCGGGTATGCAAGCACGTTGTACATTGCACTGACATGGTGCATCTGAAAAACGTTACGCATCTTATGATGCATAGGATGTACCAAATTACTTACGAGAGTGCAATAGTTCTAATCATTGTTCGTGCAATGATCACTACAATTTCAAACATTAAAGTAATAGTATTTACTAAAGCACACGCCAGGGAAATGGATTTCGCCAAAGTAGTCTTCAATTTACTGTTGTTATGCGTTTCAAGAAAAATTCGCGTGTAACAAAATATTTACGGACTATTTTATGTGACTGCACGGCATTCTCACTCATAGATATATGTCATCAATAAACAATTTTGCCAATTATCAATAATATACCAAGCGCATTAACGTGTTGCCAAATATTTTCATCAATGTTTAAGCAAATTGTAATATGGTATATTATAATTTAAGTAAAATTATATCTACCATAATCTATGAATGATTCCCTGTTAAGAAAATTTAGCGAATATTCTCCATCTCTAAGTTTAGCAACCAGAGGATTTTACCAAATTTATGTTTACTGTTATTTTGAGTAGTTACGAGTTTGCATGATAGTGTAGCGCCACCCATAAACTAAACATATAACTGTTAGCTTGTTTTATAGTTAACCAGGCAGAATCGGAGCTGGACATAATGTTAATAAGAGTTACATTGCAACTTGTATAGCGGTCTTAAATTCCAGAAACAGGAATTTAAAATATGTTGATCCTACATGTGACTCCAACAAAAGCTAGGTATAGTTGACATTTGACGCTTATTTGACGTCAAAAATTTTAAATTATTGTATTACATCTGTCACAAATCTTTCTTGGGCTATACGTAACAAGTTTAATATAATCGACATTGAGCTAACAGGCATTCTACATTGTGTATCAAGAAAAGTTTGTGTAGCTTTGCAACTGCGACAATAGATGTTTAGTGGTTTAGGTAATTTGATATACCTTGTATTTGGACCAAACATACACTGTGACATGTTGCTCGTAATTTAAAGCAAAACATTAAAGAGGTGCAGCTAGGATGATTACCCCGTAAATTCTAGACACCTACAACAATTTTTCTTTTCGGTATCATGTGACACACACTGCAGCGTCTTCACTATTTAACAACCGTATGGCCAACATTGGCCCTTTGAAACAGCATACAGATTAGGACTACACCTAATTCTTTCGATTTACGCAAATTTTGGCTCTAACGCACATGTAAAAATTGGAATATAGTTTTCAGAGAGAATACTGTCTTACAGCTGTGGCTTAAAAGAGCGTCACAGACAGTAAATGTACAACTTAAATAGTTCTTTGCAAACGCTTGACTCAATTCTACAACATACCAACAACATAAAATTTGTATTGAAAATATCTTCCACAGTTTAACAATTTCTTCAATAGCTTGCAGTTGTATGTCGTAAATGCGTCATCTCAAGTGCCTATGTTGATGAAAAATTATATTGATACGGCATGGCAAAATTGACACATATGTGAGTACCAGTAAAGGCGGCGGAAAACTTTTGTGGTATGACACTAGATTTGTAAAATAATTATAATATATATCATAGAAGTCCGAGGTCCTTGCGTTCGGAGGAACATAATGTCGAATTCGTTATGAAGATAATTTTACTCAATTTTGCTAGATTTGTTACAATTTCTGCCAAATTTTTTGCAGCAATGATCTCAATTTTTGCTAATTAATGCTGAATTTTAGCCAATCTTCGCGGACGGTTTCGGTGGGTGACAGAGGAGACGTTTGTATGTATTTGCTATAGTCGGTTCCTTAATTGGCGTTGTAAAATAAACAAATATAGCGTATCGCAGGGTTTGCCGTTCATTTTTAATTATGACTCGACATAAGCATGCGAAACTTAATATTGGACATATAATATCTTAATACTGTTCAGAAATATACCAATAGTTGCACTGAAAAGTGCTTTGGTGAAATCCATTTCACGGGTGTGTGTTTTAGTAAACATTATTCCCTTAGTGGTGATTATTGCACGAACAATGATCAAAATTATTGCACTCTCATAAGTAATTTGATACATCCTATGCCCCATAAAATGCGTAAGGTTTTCAGATGCACGATAGCCCTGCGATGCACAATACGCTTACATACCTACGTGCTACGTTACTGCATTAGCAGTTACAACAGCGGTCGACATAACCATTGCACGAACAGTGCAATCGACGTTACTATTCTACTCGAATTGATTTATGTGCATTCGTAGCGACCATACTGGCTACGGGGTGCAGTTTATGCACACAAATAAACGTGAACGACGCATAACTCCACTCTTAACGTGCGAGCTTGTCGATGTTTGACCCCGAAATATTACTTTCTGGCGTCGGTTATTTAAGAAGGCGCGAATCCAATTTATTGTTTTTGTACTTAAACTATAGCGAGTGAGTTTCGAAATCAACGTGTGGGACGGAATCGAAGGCCTTCTGGAAATCCAGATATATACACTCAACGCCTGGCTTATCATCTATAGCTTTTGCTACATAATCAAGGTAATCAAGAAGCTGTCCGCAACATGATTTACCGCTCACAAAACCGTGCTGCGACAAATATTGTTTTCAGATACGTGTGCAACAATGCTTTCTACTATAAAGCGTTCCATTATCTTGCAACAAACACAGGACAAGCTGATGGGGCGGTAGTTCGATGGTTGACTGCTACTACCTTTTTTAAATAATGGTATGACATTTGCCGTCTTCCAGTCTGTTGGAACCTCACCAAGCTCATACGACCATATAAAGAGTTTTTACAACGCTTCGGCAAATGCTTGGAGCCAAGTTTTTCAGTGCTATATTCGGGATATCATCGGGTCCGCTTGCTTTCGTTGGATCTAAATTTTGTAACTTGATATTATTCGGGGAAAACAACTTCCACACTGTTAGTCAAAGTTGTGTTCTGAGTTGATGAAACAAATACTGAGCTAAAGTAATTATTGAAGATTTAAATAACCCCATAGTTCACCACCAACAAGCAAAAATATTAGTTTGTCAAAATTTTGAAAATTGAGGGTACTTCTTAAACGTTAGCTCATATCCCGAAAACGGCTGTTCTGACAGAAAAATTCATATGAAGATGTGGCTCTCGATGACAATATTCAGTTATATGAGATAGGGTCTCTATTTTTTGATCCGAAGACTTTGGCAAAAGTTAATACTTAAAATGTTTGGTTTTGCACGAATTTAAGTAGGAAATCTAGGAAGCAACACCAAATACAAAGCTAGATGGCAACTACATTTCACTACACGTCGAATAAAAAATGATCAGTGCGGTGAAGAGTTGTGCGACGAAGAGACGTTTAAAAAAACGTTTTGTCGTAATTACATCCATTCGATGAAACTACGATCGCTACATTATCTATCTTTCTATTAGTCATTATTACATATATATAATCTTTCGCTTGTCCAAAATCTAACGTCTCCGTTAATGGAATCATATTTATACAATTATTTTAAGAATTACGGCATTTCAAGAGCAATCAGCAATAAATCCCATTCTATAGCTATATCAGACAGGTTACTTTCCAAAAATTTATTTTTGACTCGCCGACAACTTGTAACTATATCGAAATTTTGCAGAACGTAGTGAAGCGTAGGCACAATACGGCTTTTGCGTACACAGCCAATAAGCTCCCGATAGCATACGTCGATGTGCTATATATAAATATCACACCATACCGCACAAGTTAGAACTAAACTAACACCGGCAATAAACTTTTCATCCCGAAAACCCCACAGATGCTAGCTATCAGCCTCTTCAGACGTTACAATAAAATTAGGAATTTTGGGTCAATAAACCATGGGGCGCCATACCCCTGTAGCAAAACAAAATCAACACCGTTTATGAGTTTCCCATGCCCGAAAACCACAAGTAATACTTTTCGTTTACAACAAAACGTAACATTTTTTGCCGACGTTGATAAAACGTTAAATCGTCGCGCTGGTTAAATGGTAAACTATATTAGGCACATACAGAAACATTGCATAAATTCTGCATCACGATCCTAGCGCTGCATACTTGCGAATAACGTGACTGAGGTAGCCCATACCATCTAATGACGGCTTCTGTGGGCAACAAAAATAATCCCGTTCATACACCTCACATCTTAGCCAATCACAATGACTTACTCTTTCTGACAGTCCCAAAGCTTGTAGGCAAACCGTTTCCTGGACCAGGACCTTCAAATAACTGACTCGAATCGTCTGCGATTCCGCTGGAGCTACTGCCTTTAGGAGGGAGAGTTAAACCAGGAGCAACAAATTTACTCGGCATTTTGTCAATTCCAGGTACTGCAGGACTATCTAAAAAGTAGTACGAACATAGCGTATGTAAATCATGTCGCACGATGAAGAGCTGTGAAAACAGTATGGCTGCTACTTTCAACTATCTATTTTAAACTAGTGAAGCTCGCTTGCGAGCCTGAACTTGAGTGGTGAGAACAATCCCCCAAAGCAGAAGTGTGAAAAATATTTGCTACACAATATTTTTGACACTCGCAATGAGCTTGTTGGCCCAGAAATCCCCATATAAGACACTAAAAGCAACAAAAAACACACATTTAGGTGCATTTCCACGACTTTTCACCAAATATGAAATTTGGCGTCAACCATGAGCTTATAGACTCCAGATTGGGAAGTAGTTGAAAAACTTCATTATCATTGGAAAGCCCTGGTAAAGCTACATGCAATAGGCCTATTAGTTTGCGGATACCTCGTTCACTTATTGAGAAAAGTCGCAAAAACTGGAGGGGTGCTCGAAAAATGGGCCAAAATGACGTCATTTTGCGCCATAACTTTTCCCATGGGAAAAAATTCAAAAATCGGGCTCTGTCACTACACCTAACTCGACCATTGCGGTTCGAATGAGCAATCTATCAAAATACGCCCAACTGTTATCGAGATCCAGGTGCGACAGTCACATACAGACAGGACCTCCTCAACCCCCCTCCAAAGCCAAAATTGAAAATTCTCGTTCCACTGGCTCGCTCATTAATAATAGTAGTCATGTAGCAGGGGTTCTCCAAATTGAATGGTGTGAGGTGTTAGCTTGGTATTTTTCATGCCGCTGTGGTAAAAACGGTCCAACCAACATAAGAAATATAAAATTCCGTCTTGAAGCCAAAAATTTCGTAGATTTTGACAAAATTTGCTTTAACACCGTCTTTTTCTCTATCAAAAGCGTTTTGACAAATTGCAGTGGTTATGAACCAGAAGCCCAGGTTCATGACTCCTGGCAAAATTTTAAGCGAATGAAGAGCCCAGTAGCAAAACATTATATGTGGCCTTATAGAGCTTTTTTGCTTTACGAAATGAGCCTAATGAGCTCAGATATCTGCAGCACTTATCGAGATACTAACCTCGCCATTATAAGAGATACCGATGTTTGGCAACACTCCCAATGTTCGATGTTAATTCAGAACACAGAAAAATACACAAAAATAAAAATAAGGCATGAAAAAGACGGGGTTCAACAGGTTTTTACAGCTCATCCATGATGTCGGTGGTTCCCCTAGATCATACCCCAAGTAGATTTTGGCTTCCGAGTTCAACCCCCGCACCACTCCCAGGTATTTAGAGGTGACATCAAAAATTATCGTCCTAAGAGCAGTTATATCAAAAGGCAATACTATATACTGCTTATATTTCGACTATTCAAGACAAAACCTTAACTAAAATGATGTGGGACCTTTAGAAATACGCATTTGCAGTAGAGATATAAATAAAGATAGTAAATTTTCAACAAAAGCGACTCTAAAAATGTTGCAAATTCTAAAAACGAGAAAAATGAAATTATATATCTATTTGACATGGAAATTGTAGTTTTCCCTCCCGATAAATTGGAAGTAAATTCCACCGAGTATTTCTAGATTCCTCCATCCATATTTGAGGAGGGAGGGAGGGACATGTAAAGTTATGATCCTGTGGACAGGTAATCGGGAAACATCGAAATTTACCACCCTGGCCAGTGAGAATTCTCTGCTACACTCTTTCACTCATTAATCTCAGAATTCATCAAATATATGTAGAAACCGTTTATCACTAATTCAGTGTTCTTATTTTTAAGGGGTATCCTGCCATATCGCACAATTCTACAATCCTTCTCCAGAGATTTTAGGCTACACGGAAGGGAAATTGTGATCTTCGGTGGGTGTCTAAATGAAGCCGTCTGTGTTTAATATGTAGAAACCCATAGACACCGACTGGAACTAAAAGCCAATGACTGGTGCTGTCGTATGTCTAGAAATGATATTTTGTTCGTGACTTTGTAGTCAGTTTTAATTTTTTTCTGGCGTTTGTGATATTGGTATTTTGACGTTTCAAAAATGCGGATGCCGACATTACGAATATCAGCTGATACTCATAATTGGCCAAGCCACAAATTTTCATCAAAAGGTACTAAGGGAATTGAATAAACTACCAGGAGCGTTAGTAGTTTCTGGACCAAGTTGTGCTGCAACTGCACTGTATACAGTTTCTGATTTTATCAAAAATAATATTACTAATCCTTCTGTTTATAATAATTTTTTATCGGACACTGCGTGTACTAATTAAAACTAGTAACGTTTGTCCAAACGATTATAACGACGTTAATTTTTTATCTCATAACTGTAATTATGCGGTGTCCGAAGTTGAAAAAATTACAGGTTTTTGCACTAGGGCGCCAGATATTTTATGCAATAGTATAAATGGTTCCTATAGAAATGAAAAGGATTTACGAATTTTCGGCAATTGTCCAAGTCGAAGTCTAATGAATAAGCTTCATGTACTCAGTATTTTTATACATTATAATATGTACCCAGATCTGGTAATGCTATGTGACACATGGACGAACGATCATATCTCTGATGATGAGCTTATTATATATCCCAAATTACACACTCTACCGATCAAATCGCTTTAAAAAACGGAGACGAGGGGTTACAATTTATACCTCAAATAAACTAAATTCGTCGCCGGCATTAACTATTAAATCTTTTGGTTACGAAGATATTGTGTGCTACATCATACCATCTATAAATACACTACCAACACTCGTGGTTTGCGCATACTGTTCTAACAACATCACACACGACAACGACCAACTCTACACAACAATACGAAATCTGCCAACAGAACTCTTTGACACTGTTGTTATGGTTGGTGACTTGAATATGCGTGACATAAACTGGTTTGATTACAACTGGCCTACATTCTCAAATAATTTTATGTCTGCCGTCATTTCTTGTGGTTTTCGTCAGTTTGTGTCACAATTCGTCAGTTTGTGTCACAATTCGTCAGTTTGTGTCACAATCAACGCGTGACGACAATTTGCTAGACTTAGTATTTTGCAATGGCGGTAGTAAAATAAACAAAGTTACAGTGGGTCCTGCATTTGGAAACAGCGATCACATGTCAGTTATGTTAAATTTGCAACATGAACAATGTTATGCTGACCGGCCCAAATGTCAACGCAAAAACTTGTATAAAACAAATTGGTCTGCAATAAATAACGATTTGTCTAAGGAGTTGCCGTCGACTTTACAAAATAACGCAAGCCCTGTGTGGTGTATTCTTAGAAATACGCTTCAGTCAGCAATAAACAAAATGTCCCTGTTGCTCAAAACATTACAAATCGTCACAAAAACCCAGTTTGGTTTGATGCAATACGTTTAAAGCGATGCGAACGCAATCAACTGCTTTGCGAAGGTACAAGCGAAATAAAACGTATGATAATAAAATTTACTATCTAGCAACATGCAATGCAGTAACTGATGAATGCACTCGCTCCAAAAGTGAGTTTGAACGTAAATTATCAACTAATCGAATCAACGAATCTAATGTTTATTACTATTCGAAGATGTTAAAAACATATATAGTAACTAGTGAATTAGCTGATACCTAATATATAATTTAGGTACCTAATGAATTAAAACGTATATAATTAGATAATTTTTTAAAGTTGTGATAGTGCTCAGAAATTAAAAAAGCATTGAACACGGGTGTTTTCTATGACGCTGATTACGAATATATATTACATTTCTGAAGCTCTAAAACTTGGCTGTATATTTATAATTTATGTACCTACTGAAAATGCGTATTTCAGCACGGCGAGATGTAATATACGGATCAAAATAATAGCTTTACAGCAATTATTCACTGAAAAATAAACAATTTTTGTTTGAATAGCCTAAAAAAGGCTAACATGCTAAAATAATTAGTTAATTACCAAACTATATCTCTTGCACCTGAAAGATATTAGACCTTGCAAACAAAACTTTTTAAATCGGCCCAGTAGTTATTGAGTAATTCGATGGACGGACCGACAGACGGTGCTGATTTTTTCCCATTTATATATGACGAAAACAAAAACGCTTCACTTCGCATCGTGCAACAAAAAGATCAATTAAATGCATGAAAACGCAATAAAATGCAATTACAGGACGCCCAGTGACACTGGGTGGAACGGTTTTCCCTACCTCACGTGAGGGGACATTCCTCTAGCATGGAGCTGGGGTCCACAGGCAAATTTTTGGTCCTGTGGAGAGTTCATATTAACGGCTGATTTCGGCGCCGGTGATTCCCTGCTCCGTCGATTTTATTTTTGGCAAGCTTTTTCAATATTTGCTGACAATGAAGACTATAGTAACGAGACTCGTATATTCTTTAGGTGTGCTAAGTCTGTTTCAGCAGGTGTAAGAGATGTGCGTCGCACAACGCCTACCGCTCGTTTCCATTGACACGTTGCCAGAAAGGTTTTATATATCAGTAGCAAGTGTTTCCACTCGATGGACGTGACAGATCCAGAGAACCTGCTGAACCGCAGAATAATAGCTGTTTTGGTTGGTTCCATTGCACTGAAAAATCATCGCTCATTTAGATATTGCCGCTTTAATGTGTACTTCAGGTCTCATATTAGCTTAATGATCCAGACTTGACGGAGTACTGTACCGTTTACCTAGATACTGCCCCGAACTGGTTTTGCCGAATCCTGTGTGAATAGACGAGCCCTTTCGAAACCGAGACGAGCAGACATTACAAATTTAAATTATGAATGCCGAAAGAAAAATTTAAGTCTCAAATATTACCATATGAAAAGAAACAATTACTCGTTGACACTTAGATTCAATAACAATGCGTACTCCAAATTTATTACTTACCTAATAGCGACGGCAAATGGCTTCCATCGCCTTTACCATCTGTAGCTGGTCTGTCATCACAAGTTTCCATTTTTTACATTTATAACAACGTATTTAGTTTGAATCTGTAAAAAAGTTAGATATAGTTGCTCATGACCCATTAGTGGTTTGATAGTTAATATAATGACAAACATATCACGCATCACTATGTTTAATTAGGTTTCTATCGAACAAGAAAGTATTAGGTTGCACCAGGCGTTTTAATGTCTTTGACAGCAAAGGTAGAAATTATATCTTTTACATGCGCAACGCTAAAAAAATACACACGCTTTTTATAGAGAAATTCGATATGTTGCAATTAAGAGTAAGTTCCTGTGTAACGGGAAATCTGTCTGACCTTTGTAAATCAAGAAAGGTTAAAGACAACTTCGAAACATGCATATACCAAAGAAAAATCGGAACCGGTAACTAGAAGTGTTCATTTAAGCCGGATCCGGATGAAACCTGTTCGTAGAGAAATTTATATATATATATATATATATATATATAGCAACACGAAGAAAGAAATGACTACTGGGCTCTATATTCGCTGAAAATTTTGTCACTGAGCATAAACCGGCCCCCCACTGGCGCAGGAACCAGGACACACCCGATTTTGGCAAGTGGCATTTTGCCAGCAGAAAAACTGTTAACAATCGCGTCAGAAACGCTGCGAAAACGCTTCTAATAATTAAAAGCGATTTCGAAGCAAATTTTGAGTAAATTTGAGAATTTTTGGCTTCAGAACAAAATTATATATAGTAGATATTTTAATCAAGTTATATGGAAACTGAGGGTGCTTTACCGAGAGGAAACAAGAAATTTTGACAAAGGACGACGAACCAGGAACTGCAAATTTTGTCTAACTCCATGTCAAACGATGTACGTATCTGCAGCATATAACGAAAGCACAACTGAGGCAAAATAGGCTCTAATCCGGGATGTAATTAATCCAAAGGTATCAAGATTTGTCCCCCGACGAAGCAGGTGGGGCAAACGAACCCTAACCGGTTTGGGCTGACGCAGTAGCATATATATAGTTCCTTGCAAGCTCAATCTACTGCCCACTAGCGATACCAACGAAATCCAACCATAACAAATCTGACTCGTTATCAAGCAACCTCTGACCTAGTACAATGCGAAACATGTAGAGCCAAAAAGCTTTTTGAAAAAACGCAAGCGAAAAATATTAAATCTTTTTGGGCTCACGTAGGATTTAAGCGACTTACGGAAATCTAATCACTTCAGTTATCATATAGCTCTCAGATTACGGATGATCGACACGTTGCCGTCGAATTATGTAATCACGGAGTCATCATGGAGTCTCACCGCCACTCCCTTCTTTCTCCTCAAAAACGGATACAGTTTTATCTACGATACATTTCACGGAAAAGCATTAATGGCTGCAAAGGAAGGCGACCGTCCAGGACCTGACGGTATACACAACAGTCTACTGCGTCAATGTCCTGATGGATTGACGGCGGCGTTAGCTGATCTATTCACAAATAGTTTGGCTGAGGCTTTGTGCCCAGGGATTGCCTCACTGCGCATGTCCCCGCAATTTATAAGGGAACGGAATCACGGCATAATGTTGCTAATTACAGACAGGTAAGCTTAACATCGACAATACGCAAAGTGATGGAGCGAGTTGTAGCAAAACAACTAGTTGACTATGCTCTAAAAAAATCTCCTTATGCATCAATTACGATAAGATGCGTAAGCCAGGGCTAAATTATATATGTCACGCGTCCAACTCAACTAGTTCGGGTGAACTATAGCTTAGCTGGACAACTATGGTACATTTTTATAGCTTAACTAGTCTTAATTAGCTAGGTTCTGTGTGACAAACGGAGCGCCCGACTGAACTGTCAATTGAGAAACTTTATTTAGTATTGTGCTTAGTGTAATAGCATTTTGTTCTGTAGTATTTGCACACTAATTCTAAGTTATATATTTGTTTTAATATGTACAATTAATGTTTTAAGCTGTATGCCACTTTCGGGGCATTATTCAGATACAGTAAACCATAATGTCCGCGGACTAAATAGTCCTGGCTTAAGTTATAGAGCTCAGCTGAACACCTCGTGACAAAAGCACAGTTCGGTTCGACACTCAATGAGAAATGCATAGCCTAGCTACGCTATTCAAAATTTTAATAGTCAAGCTGGACTGTATGCGTGACATAGTAGCTAGCCCATTTGAACGCATGACATAATTAGGACCATGCGCACACATCTTATTGTAAACCAGTCGTAGTGGAACTACATTTTTTCAGCGGAGCGACGGCATTTAACGCGTTTAATTAAAAATGTAAGAGTTGCTACTCGCCATACCTGAATACCCCAGGGTATATGCCATTAAAACGACTCTACGACCAATAATTAAGCTGTTATGAGCTTAATTAGGGTGGTAATTAGCTAATTAGCTTAATTAATGATAAAATTGGCAAGTTGCCAAACTTCTAAAATATCAGGTGCACATCCTCACATGATAAGCTTTCAAACAAAAAAAAGTTTTTTGAAATAGGTTCAGTGGTTCTTGAGATCCATGAAAGTCTAACGGACGAATGGACATCGACTTTTTGCTCCCAGACAGAAAATAAAAACGCTTCGCAAAATGATGCATTGATAAGTCACAATTTGGTTTCCTACAAAAACGCTCATGCGAATAGCAGCTAATGGTGTATACGGACTAGTTAATTGAAGTAATAAACAAGGGAGATAATGTGGATAACCTTGATATGCGTAAACCATTTGACCGGGTTCTTCATGGCCGTCTAATTTATAAACTACAATCATATGGTGTCACCGATCCATTGTTGTCGTGGATAAATGCATTTCTTACTGATCGTACTCAAGCTGTAGTAGTGAATAATCATAGCAGTCCAGTGGCCCCTGTGGACAATGGTGTTCCTCAGGTGTCAGTTTTGGGCGCAATACTTTTCTTACTTTATATGGACGATAGCGATCATTATGTGTCTTCAAACAAAAGTATTTAAATTCGCAGACGATATGAAAGATTTGCCGCTGCATCAGTAATAAAATGTTCAACTGGATCGATGTGGATGATTTGGATGGCCACGAGCAATGGTGTGTGGATTGGCAAATGGAGTTCAGTGTAACAAAGTGCTCCTATCTTCATTTTGAACGCAATAATTTAAACACGTCATATATGGTAAATATCACTCCTGTACCGTTCAACCAATATGAAAAAGACCTTGGAATCTGAATTTCAAGTAACCTGAAACCGTCTAAGCATTGTGCTGAAATCGTTCAATCTTGCGAAAAAATAATAAGAGCGATGCGACGTAAATTTAGCTACTTATCACGATCAGTAGTAATGCCAATTTACAAGTTAATAGAATCTCGTCTCCAGTATGCTTCGTTCTGTTGGTGTTCCCACTACAAATGCGACTGTGAGCTAATTGAGTGTGTACAATGTCGGATAACACGTATAATGTTTGGGTTATCATCTATGACGTACTAGGAACGTCTACGAACTATCTCACTTGAACGCTCCAAAGCACGCGCAGTCGAGCCGATCTGATCATAATTTATCGGATGGCGCATGGCCTTGTTAACATCTCGCTAGAATTCTTTATAGTTTCGAAACCCGACAGCCTTCGAAGCCACAGATTTAAACTGAAAACTAGATATATCTCAAAACAAAACCGTGACCGATATAACTTTGCTTTCCGCTCTGTGAGCATATGGAACTCCTTACCACCGAAACGATCATGGCACCGATTCTCCCGACATTCAAACGAAAACTCCACGTCTCGCGAGCGTTACCTGAATATGTACCTACTGACACATGCGCTGCTGGTGCTGCCGGTGAGCCACTTTTCAGGTGTGACTGTCTATCCCGCAAATCAATTGTCAATAGCCAACAAGGATCGGCTATGCCACTTTTCAGCCAACATTGATCACAACAAAGCGCTATTCAATCTCAGTCTTGCTGGATCGTCGCACCAATAGTTGTGTTATATATTATTTCATTGGGAAAATATTCACACTTAAAACCATGAGAAATGATTTCTCAGACGCTCATGACGAATTTACAAAGATATTATATATATCTCACAAACAAATATACTAACGATACAAACAATAGGTCCTTGTAAACAATCATACGACCATCATACATAAACGTATAATACGAATCAGACAGCCTTTATACAAAATAAACACAGAACATACACAGTAGATGACGCAAGCTTTTAAGCTTTTCTCAGATTAGATTTTCTCACAATAGTCCAAAAAATAACACTACTTGGAAAGGGTTACTCTGTACTACGTCATACACAATACTCCAGCTTTATCAAGAGTCTTTCAAACGATAAGGAGTCAAACGCTTTACGAAAATCTACATACTAAACATCCACACAGACGTTGCTGTTTTTATGAATCGCGCTAGTCCAGTCGTTCTTACAGACGAGAAGGTTGGTTACAACAGCTCAACAGCTAGACCAGCGTGGTGCTTATCGCCAATGCAGCCCTGGGCAGAAATAAAACATAAAAAGGTTTTCTACATGAGCCGTTTCAAACCGTTTGCCACGATCGAAGTCATTGAAATGAGTCAAAGATTGTCACAATTACTTCTGTTCACTATCTTCTGAAAGGACATAATTTCAGTGTGATTATCTAGACCTCAATTTCAGTGTGACAGACAGCCTACATAACACATTAAGGTGATTACCCATCTGCCAACTGTGGCCTCATCCATTCAAGGGCAGATTCAGGGTAATAGAATCCGGAAACCCGCCAAAAAAATTTTTTCGATCCTATTAATACTCAAACTCACGGCTTAGAGTGGTACTGCAAATAACAGTGAGCGCGTACCTTATAACAATCGGTTATTTTATAAGTTTGCTCTTTCGTATTTTAGCTTTTTGTAATAAGCCATTTGCCTTCAGATTAGGCTGCGCTCATTTCGGAAATTGCCGCATGTAGCCTTTGTGTTGTACGATTAGTACTACAGCTCGTTGTACATCACAATATAAACGCGCGCCATTAATATCCCACTGGCATACTATTGACCAGAATCCCAATCTGTCGGATACAGCGGCTTTATATCTGCAATGAAGCAGGATAGGGATAACTTAATTGGATAGAGCACCTGCTTGCGGTTCCACAATTTGAAGTTGTGAGCTCGAACCCTTCTCACCCGGCCGAATAATACATTATGTCTTTAAAAACAAACAATACATATGTATGTTATACTTTCATACATAATGATTATCATACGCTAATATACTAATAATATAAAAAGAAATGATCTATTTTAATGTCACTAACATTACTACTTATTCCAAATATAAAATCAAAGAAAACTTATAAAACAGTAGCTAGCTAAGCGAAAATTTACAAAAATCTTAATACAAAACAAATTTTTGAACAGTTTTTATCAATTTTCGATTTTTAAGTTAGTGAACCCCTACGAAACACAATAGATACACAGCTCGACTTATAAATCAAAATCAATCTTACACCAGGTGCCAAAGCTTATGTATTCAGACATACTTAGCCATTAAAATGTTACAATTAACTGGAATGAAGTTAAAGTCCCTTTGTGCGTTTTTTGCCTTGCCACATATCGCTATACTTCCAGTCTTTATTTGTTATTTTTATAGAACATACCTTCAGGACATACCTTCAGATGGTTTAAGAGCACAAGTCTGGTAGACATTTTATCGAGCCCCCTCAATTGCATTTTAATCTTGTGTATGGTTCGTGACGTTGTTATTGTATTAGACAGATCGTTCAAGGGCAGAGACACTCTGGATTAGAAAAAATGTTTCTGTACGTTTGTTCGGCACTATTGTTCAAACAATTTGCGGTCATGCCCCTTAGTTGTCGGTGGGGCATCTCGAAGAGTTCGTCAACCGTCAGTACGGAGTTGCCACTAATGATCTTCTAAGGGTTCACGAGATCTAACGTCGCACGACGTAGAGAAAGACTCGATACGTTGTCCCTTTGTATGTCACGTGCCAGGCGCAGAAATCGTCGTTGGATATTCTCAAGTTTATGAATGGCAGTGACGTACTGAGGTGCATATACGACAGTGACATATTCTAGTATGGATCTAACCAATGCTTTGTTCAAAGGGAGTATGACCTCTGCAGAGTGCGATGCAATTGTTCGACGACTATTCCAATCCGCGGGTTCGCATGTGTCTCAAGTATGTTGGTGTAAGACGCAAACTTGAGATCGCCAGACACTATTACGCCTAGATAGCTAACTTGATCAACTTTCTGGATATCCGTATTCTCTAACCGGTAGCGATAAGGGATTGTCTTTCTTATTCCCATAACATGACATTTTCTGGGTTTTAGAGGCAGCTGTCGTTCGTAGGACCAGTTTGCTATAGCGTTGATATCGACTTGCAAAGCTGTGCAATCAGCGACGGTGCAGATTTTGCGATAAAGCTTTATGTCGTCGACGTACATAAGAATTTCAGAAAACATTACACTTGGAATATCATTGACCTACAGTATGATACAGTATAAAAATCAAATGATATAGCCAAACCACAAGGGTGATGATTTTGTGTTTTGTGAAATTTTTCTTTTATACCCGGAATTTTGCCACCAAGTCGGTAGTTAACACTGTGTTGTGCTCTACGGGTGGCTGAGTCTTGCACCGCGAATTTGTTATTTTATACTAACACAGCTAACATTAGTTACTCTATTCGAATGCTTGATAAATCCGACCCATCTTTGGCTGCCTCTGTTTATGCTAATTTCATACAACTGCATCAAGCAAGTTCGAAACAGTTCTCAACATTCTAAGAATTTATGACTATCGTTCATACCGAAAAACGTACAAAGAACAGCCAATTGTGGCACCAACGGATCATTGGCTGTATTCGAGCCTGACTGTGGACAATGGTGTGACACGCTGCACACACGTTTTATGTTGAACGTCTCATAAATTCAGCAGTACAAATTTTTCAAAGCAGATTTGCCATTAATTCTGGATAACAAAAATGCATAAAGCAATAAAGTATTTGGTTCTGATCCGAAGCTTTAGCCTCATCCTATGTCAGCCTAGCCACGCGCTTGGGGTGGCGGCGTATGATGGGGGAAAGAGGAGGACAGCCCGCTGAGCTTTCAGGCTGGATAAATATGGTTTGCGGGGGTCTGACCGACAGGGATTACCCCTTCAGCCCCATCGACACCTGTTAATTGAATCCATACATGCTGAGGCATCCACGGTCTCGGGGAAGGTTTCTGTCGTCTGCCGGGACCGCATTGGTGAGAGGGTTCAAGCTCTCGAGGGAAGTTTTCCATTGGGTGCTGAAAAAAACTTCACGATCTCTGTGCCACGTCGAGGATCCATTTTTGGTGATTTTACCTCCATTTTGCCACTTTTCACCCTATTGTTAAATGTTTACATCGCCTTTGGCGCAAGAGCGGGTAGCAAGGTACCCTTAGGGGTTTAACGCCAGTCCTCGATGGGGTGTGCGAAGACTCAGGGGTAGCGCCTAAATCTCTGGCTCTCCATGTTTGAATTAAAGCATTCCATTACAATAAAGTCTTAAAAGCCTTTGATATTCACGGAAAAATATTAAATAAAAGTTAACGCTGTAGTGCAACTATATATGTACTCAAATGAACGTTAACCGGCGACTGGACATTAACAATGGTCATAACTCTATCATAATTTTACGTTACGTCTCGGTTTATATGGCTGAGCAACACCGAACAATCGAAGCTATCCATTGCTGACGCGCAAATAGCTCTATGTATAATAATAATATAATGGGTTTATAACGCGCTTTTTTTCGCGAAAGCGTCTCAAATGCGCAAGGTAGTTTTTACATGTTTATGATATCTTTCAATCAAACCTGTCACGATTCCGTTGGAAATAAATAAGTCTTCAGTCTAGATTTGAAATGAGTCAATTCTAGGTCTGGACTTTGCAAAGCAAGCTGCAGTTTATTCCAGTCCGAAGGCCCAAAAAATTGGAAGATATTGTTTCTTGCCACATCAATTCGCAGTATCCTTTCGTTGGCAAGTCGTAGTCCGGATGAA
>JASANE010010006.1:0-15833 GCA_030248225.1 Trileptium ribeirensis
GGATCGTCAATGGATGGCCCGGCTCCACTTTAGTGCGATTGTTGCAGTTGGCTAACGCTATACTGACCGCGCAAACTAACTGCATCATTATCCTCGGTGGGTTTCAATACGTGCACCGCAAGGCCCCAATGGAGCAGCTCCACGCCGCCTTGCCAAATGCCGCCTTTCGAAAATTCAAGCGGCATCTGGGTGTGCTTTCCCGCCGAGTCGCAACCACTGCGACTATTGTTGTTGCACCGCCGGTGCCCCGATGGGTCGCCACTAACCAAGACGCGTTGTCTTGGACGGCTGAACTAAAGCATTTGATGGCCAACCATCGACAGCAGCATGACACGTTCCACAATGTGTACATGCCTTCCTGGCCGGTCGCGTTTCACACTGCGGACGCGTGGGAACGGGACGAGCCACACATGGAATGGCAGGAACGGCCACGCTTTGAGGAACCGACGGTGTCCTACTACTGCCGGCGAAATTTCCGTGAGTGGGTAAGCCGTTTGGTTAGGGACGCCGAGTTGGGTCGCCTAACGCGTTAAGCGCGATACCGAACTCACGAATTGAGGCAAGTAAGGTGTATTGCGAGCGAAAAGGTTCATGCGGGAGTTAGCAAACAACCGCGAGCGAAACGTAGGCGAGGACAGTGACAGCGAGAAGTAGAGAGAAAACGAGCGGAAAACAGCTAGGGAGCGACACGAAGAATCCCCTTAGGAACAACCCTACCTAAGACTAAATAATTAAGAAACACTAGTAGCATCAAGTAACCTAAGTCGTACCAAAACCTAAGAAATAAGGTTGTCAAAACTTCGAGCCTAAGGGAAAACCGTTAATCATTCTGATCCTAAGAAAACTCCATGATTCTCGAGGGAGCTCCTGGGTCAGGCACCCCGGCGGCCGGACCCTTTCCTGGGGGTGACCAGAGACCAAACGACCCGGAGGTACGTGCTTACAAATATATACCATATATGTGTATATATATGTTGCTGTAATCATTACGCCAGAATGCATTGTTACATATGTTAGTATAAAATGGAAGAAAGTATATTTATAAGTATCGATACAAAACGAACAAGAAAATAGGTAAAAGAAAAGGAAAAGATTTTACATGATCTCAACCACTTTAACAGTTTAGCCCATAAGGGAAAACTCCAAAAAATCCGGAAAATAAGGGAGAAGGTGTGACGAATTTTCACGTTTTCTTGGCGTAAAGGGATATCAGGTCACCCTTCTGCCCTGAAATTTAAAACCTTTTATACAAATTCACGGAAACTTATAAAATTTTACTAAAATTTATCGAATATTTACCCAAAATTTACTAAATATCACGCAAATTCTGGAAATCTGGCAAATTTTTTCTAAATCTTCGGCAAACTTTCCTAAATTTTCATGCATGATTTTTAAAACATTTAGAAATGTTATGCGAATTTCATAACAACCTCTAAATTTTTCAAGCTAAATCAGATAACGGGCTGTACATCTACGGAATTAACGGTAAAATTTCACACAAACTCGTTTTCCATCTGATTTACACTCTTACCCTAAGTAAGGAGTCTAATAAATCCAAAAATTTTTAAGAGATGTACCAGCCCAACTTTGTTAGAATGATAAAATGTGCGAAACGTGGTAAATTTCGTAGGGAACAAGGAAAAAGGACGACCGGATACCGGCGGAGTGTGACCCCTGTACCAAGTTACATAATTGTGTTGTATTGTATTAACTTTGAAATATTTGAAATAAACACTTGTATCGCATTTATATTGTGTTTGTATGGTCACACTCCACCGCCCGAGGGTGCCCGGGGTGATTTTGGCACCGAAATTGGAAGACAGGTATCATAGGTAGGGTGTCCGGTCGATCCTCGGGAGATAAATTACTGCTGTAATGTGTATATGGAACATTGGCGCATTATATTATATATGTTGTTGTAACTGTGCGAAGTACGGGTGTGCGTTCGGAGAGGCCGGGGACCAACCGATTTTATCGGGATTTTTGGCGTTATAAGAAAACTGGTCACCCTGGGCCGATCCCAGCGCACACGCCAAATCATCACTGTAAAGCATAGCTGCTGTGCGTTTTGAGGAGTGTCACGTATGTTCGATGTATATTTCTACTTGCATAGCTTAGGGAGTCAAGGGAAATCAGGACAAATCAAGGAAATTCTTTAAAGGCGGGCCGAATCAAATTATAAAAAATTCCTAAGGCATTATTTTAGGGTGTAACGGCAAAAATTAAATTTTTGGGTTTTCTACTGAACTTAAGGGAATAGGGGTGACTGAACCCTCTTAAGGACACTGCTGGGGTGTCAAATTGTCCCGGCGGGTCTAAAAATTCGGGTCCCCTAAATACTTATGGACCCCCGAACGGGCGTTTAAGCCTCCAATTTTCCAAGTCCCAAAGAGCATCTAAAATATCTAAAACTCCCCGATTTTTGGAGCCCGGAACACTTATCGGGTTCTCCCCTAACAGTTGGGTCGAAAACCGGGGCCGCCCGCCCCCTCGGGTCCGCCCAGGATCCCCTGAACCCAAAAGGGACATCAAAATTTGTTGAAAATTTCTCCTAAAAGGGCCTCTAGCAGGCCTCTCATAAAAGATACATTAAATATTAAATTTTCATCAGTAGCCGGCCTGCCAGGGCATGATTCCGGTCCTGCCCCCGGCCGCCTACTGTTTTTCGTTCATGAGATATCGGCAAAAGTGTGCCGATATCCCTATGAGAAACAGCACTCTGAGCGCCGTTATATTTTGCTTCAAAATTTCCTCGCACCGACCAGCGCGAGGTTTGGTTGTTTCTGGCCTTTGGCCACTGCCCACAGCAAGGCGCCTGTCTACAACATACATACCAGCGATTATCGTATTATGTTGCAGCGGCGTCGTTATCTTGTCGCAAGGCTGTATATTTATATCTTTGCTTGATTTTGAAATGTTTTCTACAGTAGAGTTTGTATGTGCTCATTGTTTATATATGCTATATATCTTGCCCGAACTTTTGTAATGTGCTGTATTTATATATATGCATACGTTTGAATTTAAATTGTCAGTAGAGCAGGGACAAAGAAAAGGGGGGGGGGGTGAATCCTAGGGTATAAAAGCGACAGCTCTTTTTGACAGTTTCGGGACCAGTCGAGCGGTCGTGCTCAGAAATTTGACGTAGGTGGCTGGCGGTTGTCGCCAGAGTTGTTTTTATTTTTGGTTTAGCTTTCGTTTTCGTTTTTGGTGCCCTGGGGAAGTGCTCTGCACAGCGGACGCGTGTAGGGTGCTTTTCCAGTTCTAGGGCCGATGTTTTGGATGCTTTAACCGAGTTTCGGACCAGGGACAGCCCTTGCGGGTGCTGTGGCGTCCATCGGATGCCTCGCGCTCCCGTAAGTGTTGCGCCCGCGCTGGGGGTAGAGGGGGATGAGTTCTGAACAGAAACAAAGAAAAATTGGGGTCAAAATTATGAGAAAAAGGATAAGAAGTGCAGGTGTTCTCGACTGGTTCCCCGTCCGCTGGGTACTGTTCTGCAACGCTCAGTGGACGTAGTTTAGATTCGTTTTGAAATGTTCTTAGGGAATCGATTCGTTTTAAAATGCCCTTAGGAAATCGGCTGTTTGTACCTACCCGTTTAGCCGGCGGAAGAGTTTGCAATTTTTCATCCTTTCAAATTAGTAAAATTAGCGAATGCGTTGCATTCGGGACTAACCTGGGTGTACTCTTCACACTGCGGACGCGTGGAAGAGGCCCACCCAGAGATCTTACTTTAAGCACTTGAGAAAGTTATCTCGCGTAGGTCTAAGCACTAAAGGGCAGCCCTTGTGGGTGCTGCGGCGTCCAACGGATGCCCCGCGCTCCCACAAGTGCTGGGCCGCGCTTGGTTGGTTAAGTCGAACAGACTCGAGCAAGAAAACAGTTGCATAGGAAAATTTCGGAGGTACGTCCGACAGAAAATTGTGAGATGGCCACTAAAGAACTTATAGTAGGGCACGTGTTTCAAATGAGGCGCTCAGTAAAGTTTAAGGCTTAAGAGGAAAACTGTGGAGGTATACGCATAGGCATGCTCTGTGTGTACTCAGCAGAGTGGTAATTCTGTTTCATGGCAGCGGTTTTCATTTAGGCATAAAAGGACAATCGCGAAAAAAAAATTTGTGGTATGTCATATTGGGCAGGCGACTTGGTTTGAAGTTAGGTTAAACTGGTTCACCTCTGAGCACGCCTAGCCACGGGTTCCCGAGTAACCCCTGGGCTCGTCGAACGCTCGAAAATAGACCTGCTAGAGGTTACGCACCAAGGGGGTTTCCGAAGCCATCGAAAATTTACGAAATTTGTCCCGCGTAGGCCTAAGCACTAAAGGGCAGCCCTTGTGGGTGCTGCGGCGTCCAGTGGATGCCCCGCGCTCCCACAAGTGCTGGGCCGCGCGTTACTCGTTAAGTCAAGTGGAAGCAGGTAACCGAAACCCCTTAGAGCGTTTTGGAGGGGTATTAAACTTTGTTTGGAAGAACAGTTAGAGACACAGCTGAGCACGAGTTCCCTATTGAGGATCACCAGAAATGTTGAAGTTAGGATAGTAAAATTTTGGGGCAGCGGGTTCCGCGTTTCTAAAAGAGCCCATCGGGAGCTCATCTGACATCCTTTCGTCATCCAAACCCTCCAAATCAGATTGCAATATAGAAGATGCCATGGCAAGTACAGAATTTTCAAAATGTACCTCGGCGGTGTTGTGGAGTGCCTTGTAATAAATGTTGTGAAAAATTTTGCTTTCAATTATTATTTTATGTTGATGTGTCGTATTGTTAAAAGAGGGAGCACCCCAAAATAAATATTTGACGTGTGCATTTTGTAGGCGAAATAGTTTGATCCCGACCTAGTACTCGAGAACGTAGGTCCCTCTAAGGCATATCGAACACTTTCTGACCCAGCGTTCCTCTGGTGACTTCATGACCCCTTTCCAAACATACGCAATTTCACCCCACAGACAGCCTAAGTTTTAACGCTCCAGTTAACCTCGCTCGCGCCGCAACCCAACCCGCTCTGCAAATGGTTTGTTTCGGCGTACAGGTTCCTCAGTGTACCAAAGCCATTAGTTCCTTCACCTTCTATACCATCCACAAAATCAGTAGGCTGATAGGGACTAGTCGGTTGGGCCGTGCGTCAAACTAGGATCGAACCAAAACCTTTACAAAATGGGTTCCGCCGTCAGGAAATCTCGGCCCTGGAATAAGGCTTAGGATTCGATAATCGGAGATGAGGGAAAGACGGGTCCACCCTATTACCTGTGAGCAGGCTTAAGGGATGACCCTCCCTCAGGGGGACCTCCATACCTCTAGACACGTGGGCCAGTATAGGGGCCAGGCCGAACACCCTGGTAAACCCGCCGGCGGCCTACTAAGCTAAGCGGTTCCTACCGGTCTGACCGTAGTCCACCGGGGAATCGTGTAAGCCGGGGTTGTCCGGGCACCACCGGGAACTTCAAGGTAAAGTGGTGCAGCTGGGATCCCTTAGGGCCAGAACTGGTCCTAGTACATTATATATATGCATGCGCATTATAAATAGCCCATTCCTACAAGACGGTGCTGAATAAGATTTGATTTCAGCACTGTGTGGTCTACACACAACACAGCGCTTAATACGCACAGAAAGACAGAATGTTGTGTTTCGCACGCAGGCTGTGTACTCTTCTTTCTTCTGACACTCCTCTTTCTCCTCACACACCACACCTCTTTTTGAACATTATCGGCTGTGGCCCTCAAAAAACAATACCAACACTACTCTCTAAAATGCGGGGAAACACATATTTCTCTTTCCCCCCACTTGTAGAGGAGAGCAATATTATTTCCCCCCCCTGCGGCCGCTCTTCACATTACTACGCGGACCTGCCCTCTTCATCATCATCATTTTTTTGTTAATTTTTACTAATACTACTCTTCTTCTCGCACGCGAAGGAGAACAAAACAAAAATGCCAAACTAGTACTGTAAGTAAATCCTACAGCGATACCTCTCCATGCGTGTTAACATGCCGACATTATAGGTACGCTTGTACTTAATTCTGATCGAGTCAATGTCCGGGCTTTGGTATACTTTACTAATGAGTATTAATGTGTTTGTTTAAGCAAAATTCGATGTAGCTGTATTTTCAGACAATGCAACTAGTTGAATGTTTGCCAGTTGTAACTAGATGGCTTGGTGTGGGCATATCTTATAAAATTTTCTAAGATATAATTGTTCCGCTAATTTAAACAGTTACTGTCCACAATAGCTGGATTTGGTATGTCCGGTAAAGGCGAAAAAGACTCATAAGAATTGACAGCAAGTAACTGAAACTACTAAATTTAAACAGTTACTGTCTACAATAGCTGGATTTGGCAGTCCGGTAAAGGCGAAAAAGACACATAAAATTTGACAGCAAGTAACTGAAACTACTAAATTTAAAAAGTTGCTGTCCACAATAGCTGGGTTTGGCAGTCCGGTAAAGGCGAAAAAGACTCATAAAATTTGACAGCAAGTAACTGAAACTACTAAATTTAAACAGTTACTGTCCACCAGAGATGAAACCGGGTCACCGTGTCAGTTCGGGTCACTTTTCTGACCGGGTCACCGGGTCACACCCCTGACCCGGTGCTGACCCGGTAGCCGAGATTGCGCAAGTAAACATACAAACAGCATACCAAATGTCGATACGAACGCTGCTTGCTGTTGCTGCTTTATTACTGATTGTGCAGTGTCCTGTTACCGTTTGCTTTTATTTTAGTGCTGCAATATGCAATATGTGAGACAGTAAACCAAATGCGCATTTACGGGAAGGCCATTGGTTAATTGCCTCCCTAGAGGTTCAGTTCTTATGGTGCATGATGCGCCTCTATACAATTTTGTCAAAGAAATTGGCGCCTTTGTTTCTCTTGGTTTAGCACATTGCTTGTTGTTTTAGTTGGTATGCAGTATGACTTTCTGAGTATGAGTTTCTGCGTGACTCCAGAGGCGCCGCAATGGGAAGGAGAAGGAACCAGCAACATACACTTAACATGCTTCGTCGAACGTCTACTCTATAATAATGTTTGCTATATATAGTTACTCATTCAATGTTTTATAAAATCATGCATATACATATTATTTGCTATTTGTTATTTTTGGTTTTGTAACGTTTTTATTTGTTTAACTTCGAATTATTTTATACGCTTTGTTGCTCGATAAGTTGTAATTGTTTTTTAAATTGCCTGCCCATTGCAATTGTGCAGCGCTCCTAAACAACGTGTGGTGATTCAGCTTAAATTTCTAGCTGAGGGCTTGGATCGGATTTGTGGCGAAGTGTGACATGTGGGGCGAGGGGTCAGGTGAAATTGATGGGAATCTCAAACGGATATGCTTGCGGGACCTCAGTGTTTCAGCCCAGCAGATTTCCAAAAGTTACTTGACGAAGAAATAGCAAGGTACAGCAGTTTACAAGGGCCATTTGACGAGCAATGTATGGATAACTTTGATCCACTGCGTTGGTGGGGAAAGAATTGTTACCGCTTCCCTTATATGGCCTTCGCAGCTCAACGCATATTAGTTAATTCAAGCATCTAGTTCGGAATCAGAACGAAGCTTCTCTGCAGCGGGCAAGATTGCAAAGAAGGGCAGAGCTAGGCTTTCTCCCAGCTCCGTTGAATCACAGCTGCTAGTATACAAAGCAATAAAGGACAAGCTTATTGAATAAAACGCCAAATAATCCTGGTCGGGTGGTGGATGGGGAATGGGAGGTGGGCTGCTTTGTGGACCACGTCCTCGTCGTGCAGCCTGGGCAACGACAACCTGTCGGCTGAGTGTCCACAACAAAGCGCAAAATTCAAATCTATCGAAGTGCAAAACTAATATAACAACTGATATATTAATATATGAAAAGAAGAGATTCCACAAAGAGCATATTCTCACAGTTGTGCGTTTGTAAGTTGATGTATACCTGATCGTGCTAGCTCTGTTCGGGTCGTAGGGTCTGACGCTAACCGGGTCACCGGGTCACATGCCTTACCGGGTCACTGGATCACCGGGTCACGTTGTAGTGACCCGGTTTCATCTCTGCTGTCCACAATAGTTGGATTTGGCAGTCCGGTAAAGGCGAAAAAGACTCATAAGATTTGTCAGCAAGTAACTGAAACTACTAAATTTAAACAGTTACTGTCTACAATAGCTGGATTTGGCAGTCCGGTAAAGGCGAAGAAGACTCATAAGATTTGACAGCAAGTAACCGAAACTACTAATTGTCACTGGCCCGAAATAGGCTTCTTATTAGCTGGTCTTCATCGCAGAAGCGGTTATCAATGTGCATACAGTTTAAGGTTATACGTAGCGGTAAAATTTGGATCTCATAACAACAATTGAGCTGATTTTGGTGTGAAAACAATTGTATTATCACTGAAAAGAGGAACTTGGATAGACTAAATAAAATTCCACCATGGAACATATACTACGAAAATTTGAGCCATATCAGAGCGGTTCAGTCATACCTACATCAAATAACGGTAATTACGTTAGTGTTACACTAAAGTATAGATGGTTAAACCATTTTTTCGAATGGGAGTGGTTTCTGTATTTGTTCACATATTAATATGAATAACCGGCCCTCTGTACATTTATCTAAAATGAGTAAACCTCCATCGTTCGTTTTATTCTACTGAAGAAAAATGACTTTACTAGGCATAGTAAATGCGCTGATAGTGTCAGTGCATGTAATGCTATATAACATGTCACTATGATATCAATGAGTTTGCACAAAACTAGTGCTTGTTTTGAACTAAAATCGATCGCATGTGCTATATTCTTTTTATAGCTTAGTATAACATTTTCAACTAAGATTGCGCCTTTAGTGCACCAAATTCGGGATTTTTTACCGAATCTTAACTTTATAAAAATGAAGGATAAGCCGCTGTACTATTTTGCAGCGATGATATTGTTCCCTAGTCGTGCCTTTTACTACTTTTATCAATTTCTAATTTGAAGGTGTGACGTCGACGGTACAAATGAATTCCAACTATGATTTTGTGAGCCATAATATATCTTGTGGCGATTAATATTACGTTTGGTTATAACTTAGCTAAACTTTCATATGTATTCTGATTTTTGTTTGTTCTTGTTTTTTTTCTAGCAACATAAAATAAACTTGAATTTTCACGGTAGTTGGAAATTCATCGCCAGATGCTGCTATTTAATATTGCACCGATTTTACTAAATATTTGACATTTCACTTTACATTTTTACTGTTACATATGTCTTATATGTGGCGTAAGTATATAAAAATTTACTTATAATTTTTTTTCGCAGAGGTTCGAACCATTCAAATCATTTGTTAAGAGGCCTATCATCTCAAATCTTGCTCGTATCGTATGTTAATACTTGTAGCGTCAATTTCAACCCAACCATAATAAATAAACTTTCTACGGAGTATGAAATCGTAAGCGAACACAATGAGATTGGATTAAACCGAATAACCATGATAAAACCTTGCATAACCAATGAAAACCGCAATTGTATGTAAGATTATCTAGTGCCTGTAGTTACGTAAGGATGGCTTGATAAAATGTAGTAGTAGCTCGGAAGCATCAGTGACCGTTACACACTTGAAATTAGGGCTTCAGAGACAAAATGTATAATTCCTAAAATTTCCCCTATTTGAGCTTTTATACAAAATATGTAATGGCGGGAATGACGTAGCTAACTGTTTTATTTATGTCCGCTGAATACCTGTGGACAGAAGTAATGTTTGGTACGGCAATGACTTGGAAATTATAATTAATTGATAATGCAATTTTTCGTGATTTCGCGACCAGCTGAAAGATGTTTTATAAGGGTAGTCGACTCTGTGGCGCTTCGCAATCTTATAATGTAAAGATATTTGATTTTCTGTTCAAGTCGCTCGTTTAAAAAGGCTTTGTACACCTCTAGGCAATAGGTGTCGATAGGGAGTGGGATTCCCTCCTAAGGGTCGGATTTCCCCTCAAGCTAAATTTACCTTATTCGAAAGCTGCGCAACACACGGCCCATCCCTGTCAGTCGAAGGCGCAGCGTAATATTTTGAGAAATTGACAAAAATCGACTAAAATGTGGTAAAAATTGGCACAAAGTAGCGCAAATTGATTAAACTTTTAGCAAAGCTTGGGTAAAATTGGCGCAAATGTTGGAAAATAGCAAAATTATAAAAATTCATGAGTTCTTAAAAATTTCTAAAATTTACCACATCCCGCAGCGTATCTCCACCCCGGTCCCCTGTCTAAGCCGACGAACCATCGAAACCTATGCTCTAGGCCACGATTCTGCTGTCTAGCCATTAATTAGCCAGTCTAGCTCTTGACAAAACGATCCGTAGAAGTGTTAAAAATTTGGATATAGCACGTATCATTAATTATGAAAATATGTGTGTAAACTCTTGATTTTATTCTTGTTTAGCTTATTAGATTACAATAGAAATTCCCCATAGCAATATAAAATTATAAAGAAAGTGATGTTCATAAAACCAACGGGCTCAACGCAGCTTCTGCCTAAATTACTGCGGAAACTTTATTGAACTTCCACATCGCAAAACTTTAGTGTTTACTCAAAATAAGATATAAATTGGTGTTATTAGAGAAATTTTAATGGCTAAGGCGTAGCAGTATTCATGAACTCTATATCACTAAAAGTGTTTTAAAATACGGCCCACAGGGTCTATCGGTATAGAATAAGGTTTTTGAAAACTGTTGATATAGATACTAGTGTGTGTGGTAGTACTACACCTGTAGGGTTCGATATGAATTTATTAAATGTAGTGACTTTACCTAATACACAATGATATAATGGTACAATATAATAAAGTATGAGCCCATTTTCAACACTTATTCGTGACTAAAATAAGGATTATCCTACTAACGATTCTATTTTGCAATACGCCATGAGTAATCCATGTTCTTGTAATGAAACTGATAGGAAATTTCATTCGGTTCATTGCTAGCCCATAATTAGCGGCATTTACTCTGGTAATCACACTTAAATGACGGTCGTCGCTTTGAATTTGAATTTTATCTGTTCACGAACAAATTTAGCGTAATCGTAGCACAGCAAACGAATCGGTAGTATAGTATATTGTTCACGAACATAGCCATTTTTAGTTCGTATCCGAAGGAAATATTGTCACATTTGATGTACGTGGAATGAAAATACCTTTTTTACAACAGGTTAAGAAACTGTTCACTACCGCAGATTTTTACAAAATAACAAAATAAGATGGTACGCGGTCTCACATTAAGCTTAGCCGAGCATCGACAAGATTACTAAACCCGAATTTATTATCTCACACATTTCAATATCTGCACGATCAAGTCTGATCAGCGGTGTTTGTTCATTGATAATAAAACACCTAGAACTGAAATTTGGATAGAAAATCATGACTTGTTATCAACAGCTTTTTGTTTTTTGCAAATCATTGCAGGTCTTCACTATAGTGCATTTGTCAGCAGTGATGCATTGTTCGTGCTATAAGTAGGACATCTGAGGGAATATCGTTCTGTCCCCATTATAGCTTACGTATGAGCAGCTTCCTGATTAGCAGATTCTTGATTAGCATATACATTCAAGCATATTAAACCCGAAAATGCAGTGTATTTTCGCGAAATTTAAACGCACATTTAACAACAAACATGTAATTTCTTAATAGGTCAAAGCCTTCAAAGCTATCTTTCAAAGCTACGTAAAACCGAAGAACGCGAAAACCATACCACAACCTCTATAAATTTTTGAAAATCCTAAATTGGCGCAATATATTGATATGAGTATCCCAGTGCGACTGAATATTTTGCGGTGTCCGGTCGGTCGTAAAAATTATAGCACTATTCCATTCCTAGTCAGCTTGGTTTGTGACCGAGATCGTGATACTATGTAGATAGATATATAAGTTGACACTACAGTACTTTGTTTTCGAATGAAAATTGTATTACTACATATATAACAATTGGTTCTGATAAGGTGTGATGTATTTTGTTAATCAAATTTACTGTTACGTACATATCTATGAGCGTTCAATACAGTTCACAGTTCTCATGGAAACTGCGATAAAATAGCTGCTTTACTATATTTTTGATATGCCTTACAGCGCTTTGTTTCTAAAATCAAGGGGATAAGGGCTTGTGGTATATAAGGAATTGGAGGCTTGTGGTATTGACCGTGGTTGATCAAATTCATATATGAAACAGAATACTGTTTCATATAGTCTAATATTTATTTTCTAAATATATATGTTGTCACTGCGCGTTAAACAGTTGCTATGGTTGTTAAAGAGCTATCTCGGCGCTGTTGGTCGCCTCCTTAAGAAACTTCGTAAAGTGAACGATTTCTGCGCGTGCAAATATACGCCACGAGACAAACTCAATTACACAACACCTGGCGTGCAAGAGCTGGGCGTGCAAGGGATAACATGCACAAAAATGAATGTGCATTAACATTGATCGTTCAGGTGGGTCATTGTAATGTGACTGTTATCCTATGGCGCACCGGAGTCGACCTAAAATATTATAGGTATCCAATGGATCACTGTAGATGATCGGTCACTTCTAGATACCCTCCTCTATTCCTTCATGGAATTACCTAATAGCACTATTGCTAAATCCATTTTATTCTTGTTCTTTCACAGTTTTTTCATCATATCAGAAATATGGGTGGTTATTTTCATACTAATTGTAAACTTCGATTTCGCAGAAACATAGAATTGAAAATTCAACGTAATTCAATTGAAATTGTTGAATAAACAGCTCCAATGTTATTAAATATCAGAGTGAGTTTAATAAAATTATTTTTATGGCTTGATGAACTTGTAATCAATTACCTCGCATGAATCGATGTACATTAGTTGTGTCGGGTTGTTGTGTTTGCGAGACAGGATTTAGTAACGAATAATCCAATGTACAATGTACCTTCAGGTCAATACAAAGCATTGTATGAGTAGGTGTACGTTTGACAAAATCATTATTTTTGATGTAACCCCAATATAATTACAGATATTCAGACAATGTAATCGACAGAAAATCATTTCCTCCAATCAATGACAAATCATTGTTGTATAATGATCATGACGCTTCAATTGTTACCGAACACTTGGTTTTATAATCATGAGTTATTCCTACAATTGCAATTAACAAACATCACATTCCATCAATCCAGATCATTTGTACGAACGTTGTGATAATAACAGCTCGCTGTAATATCTGTAGTAGCAGTTGCTTCTGATGTCATGATATTGTCAAGTAAATGTAGTCAAGTACTTTCCGTACAATAGCAATATCTGCACTCATTTGTTAGAGGGAAGCACAGATAAATGATAATTATGCATGAAAATTGTCTATCCAAGAGTTATAGTTGACACTGTTCACCTGAGCGTCGCTAATTTTAACATTTAACACTATCTCTTCACTTGGTTTTAAAAATTAACACTAACACTGAAGGGAAAGCATTAAGAGCTTTTGGATTCAGTAAATTCGTCTCGCCCGAATAAATTTGTGTAATCGTGCAATATGTATACACAAACTCGAGCCGGCGCTAGAAATCAAGCAAGATTATGTGATTGCGAATGATGTGAATGATCGCAACAGCAACTATCTATTTTGGTAGTGTTGCTCGCCTTCTTAAGGAACCTCGCAAAGCGAACGAACAAGGTGAACGAACGTCACCTTACGACACAATATTTCTGACAGTAGGAAACAAAAATTCTTCAAAATGCTTATTACCCCTAAACAGTGCAATTTTGACACAAGCCTCAAATAAAATATGGATTTTGAGACCACGACACTGTGTTCCATACTTATATTACTGCTTTTTAAACTCCCTACATCGTTCCAGGTTACCAAAAAACTTCGATAATCCAAAAGTTGTACGGTAACAGCAAGACTTTAGCATATTCTCGGATATTTTACATGATTAGGCTGGCATTTGCAATATATTCTTAAGTTAAAATTTAAACTGAAAATCTAGCCAAATTTGTTAAATTGGAACAATATTGGTACCAAATGAAACCATCAAAATAGTAATTTTTTGCATCACAGATTCCTATCCTTGGTGAAAAATTTCCTAATCATAAAAACTTTTTGTACTATAGAAGAATGAAACGCTACTAACAAAGGAAGCTAAACAATATTATTGTTAGAATTGAGTTATGTCACCAAACAGCGCTAGTGAAATATTGTCCTTTGCAGTGAACTTCTACTCTGTTGTCTCACTATGGCAATTGACATATTTCGCGGCATCGCATACTGCCGTGGTTTAAACGTTTGTACAAGGTAGAGAGAGATAAGTCTGAAAAATGTGGTTTCTGTGTTTAGGTCACTTTGAGGTATCCAAAACTTTCGATCCTGTTTTTTTCCAAATGTATTGAAGATTTCAGTTCACAACAAGGCGACTTTATCGCCTGAACAAAACAGGAGGGTACTTCACGTCAAGCTTACTGCCGCAGTTTAACCATTGTACAAGGTAGAGAGAGATAAGTATGGAGAATGTGGTTTCTGTGTTTTGGTGACTTTGAAATATACCAAAGCTCTCGATCGCTCCAGTCAACAATAAATTTTACAATTCAATATTTGATAATGAAGATATTGTTCTGTAGTGTATAGTTGTTTTGTGATCACCATCGAAATTGGTTACAAACGATGTCACCATGATTATATCGCTGATAATGTTTGTAATCAATTTCGAGCAATTATCAAAAGAAACCTAAAAAATTGCGCTTAAAGATAAGACCTCAACACTAGAACATGTCCGTTGTCGCATTAGTAAACGTTTAAGCTCACTCTATAAACCTTCTATTGTTTAAGTTAAAGAAACAACAAATTTCAAGTATCAAAAAAATTTGTTTAATTATAGTGTAACGTGTTAAGGGGAAATGCACAATTTGCGGAAAGTCGAAAACGAAGTCTTGGGGCTTGAATTAACAACTAGATTATATTATAAAAGTATGCTCAAACACAATACTGAAACTATTCTGCCCGCTAATCAAAATAAAAATAGAAGCGAACTTCAATTACTCTAACGTTCGAACCATGTATCAATCACATCGCTGTCGACTACCACTACACTGGTTGACTAGAAATCAAAAACCGAACCAGCCACCGTCACATCCAGCCATTATATATAATTGTAAGGCTAAATAATAACAGCGTCGAAAATTTGTCCCAAAGTTATGTTTTGCTTCGATTTATCAACATTGTCCCATCATTCAGAATCGTGATCACACAATGACATCGATTCATAAATTACTAACTATGAATATTATGATTAATAAAGTTAGTAAATATAATGTTTACAATATAAATAATAACTTGTTTCACTCCTCCGCCCCCAAGGAGGAGGTCCCTTGAGGAAAACTAGTAACAGACAAAGTGTGTTTAGTGCATAGATAATTAACCTATTGTCACAGACCTGATAAATGATAACAATGCAAAAGGTTCCGAAACAAACTAAGATATTTGAAATATATCAGAAATATGTGATTTTACAGGAGAAAAGATGATATATTTCCAAAGTGGATAAAGAAGTTTAATAACTGGATGCTGCATACGTCAAGAAGTAACAAGAAATATGAAAGCTAGGTTCACATTTTAATCATTAGAACGTCTGCAATCTCTTCTACAGACATTGCAGATATTGGGAATATCTGGTGACGTAGTTGATGAATGGATTCGCTGATAGTTTGCAAACCAAGATGCAGTTCAAACATAGTTGAGTCGACATTAGTGGTCCACTCAGTTTGATGTTTGCATAGCTGTTCACCAAATTCATTGAATTTGGCTAAGAACTGTTCAAATTTCCCAGAAAGATGGTCTATTTTAGACCGAGTCAAAAGCATTCACTGTTTTTGCTCAAGATTATCAAGTTTGGT
>JASANE010010007.1:0-14292 GCA_030248225.1 Trileptium ribeirensis
AAAGCAAAAAGAAATAACAATTGGGGACCGACTACAATAATATATTTGCTAGAAAATTTAATGATTAACTTACCTAGCCATGAAATCAGCGGCTAGCTGATAAAAATGTTTCGACATAGAAATTTAGTGAAACTTTACACTTTATATGTCATTATTTTTTAAACACAATTATTTCTCCTTATATTAAAAATGTGACTATAGACGTTTAAAAATTGCCCGAAAATAATGAATATAGGTACTTTACATTGTCTTAACAGGTAAAATAGATAAACCCAATTTTCATTATACATCTAGAGTGGGATGATATTTTACCGAGTTTACCCGGCCTAAGTTTGCTGTTATCAATGACTAAATTGACATCTCAATCATCCGATAACGTAGTTCAAATATTGTCGAAACCTATTGTAAATGAAATAAAATTCTACACCATGATTTTGTCTGTAAACTTGCGCGGCAAATGTGGGTGTTTCAAAATTTCAAAATCAAGCAAGGTGTCCAGAGTGCACCACCCACAGCAGCACCACTGTTGAGAGTTGTCTCATAGATTCTCAAGATAGACTTCAACCATAAAACTGCAACTATTTTTCTCACGAGAAAGTAAGTTCCTGCACATCATTTTGTACAAATCTTGCATCTGTAAAAACGGTTCAATTTCGTAGTAGCACTAATATTTATGGTGAAAAATATCCATTTCGTATAGATATTATTTAGCACATATGTCATTATTTAAATCACCAACTCAATAATATCTTCCCATGGACCTTACATAAACATATATACAATTTAATACATATATACGAAGAAGTTTCGTAAGCCCTCCGTAAATGCCAAACCGTCATAAGCAGAAGCACAGAAGTTAAAACCATCTATAATATAACATTTCAAAAATTCATTTGGCTAAAACTGGTTATTCAAATAATACAAACGTTTTAATTTATAATCAAACCAATAAACTAATTTTACAAAAATAGGCAAATGCTAATTTCTTGAAATAAAGCTGTATGTTAACTGTTGATAGCGAAAAAAACAAACTTACCACATGTGTAATCACTAGAATGCTATTTTGGAGCGATTGATCATTAATTTTAATCAGTTGAGAAAACCTAAACTAGGTTTTCAATCTTTGCTTTAAATGGCCGATCGAACCCCGATTGCATTGGTGGAAACGAAGTATGTACAAGCACTAAACTATCTGAAAGCTATTGCTCGCATCCATAAGGAACCTCACGAGCAGAGCGGACAACAACGCGCGTACAAGTCAATGCAAACTTGTTGATGCTCTAATTCCAATGGGCAAAGTTGAGCGTGACGTGGTTAAATTTATAGCATAAAAATTGCATATTTTAGAAAGTTTTCTTTAAAAAATTTATTATTTTATAAAGTTGTGCTCCAGCCGTAAATTTAATATTTTCCGATCAATAGAATATTACGTACTAGGAACAGTTCTGGCTCTAAAAGATCCCAGCTGCACCACCCTCTTAGCACTGTGGTGCCCGGACAACCCCGGCTTCCACGACTCCCCGCGATCTGCTAGATGACCTAGGGGAATCGCTTAGCTTAGCAGGCTGCCGGCGGGTTAAAAGGGTGTTCGGCCTGGCCCCTATATTGGCCCACGTGTCTAATGGTATGAAGGTCCCCCTGAGGGAGAGTCAACCCTTAAGCCTGCTCACAGGTAATAAGGCTGACTCGCCTTTCTCACATAATCCAACAAATCCCCTAAGCGTGGTTCTCTGGTCCTAGTGTACCTTGGCAAGATTCCCCGTTGGTGCGTCTCTTTACGCTATTCTCCCGTTCTGCCCCAGGTGTAATGTGTGACCTGCCTTAAAACTCAACATGCGGCATAAAAACGATCCCAAATATGGCCTCGCTGAGGGTAGGCTCACGGAATTTTGTTTCCTACAATAACACTAGGGCGCTGACTCGAGGGCCCCAGACCCTTGAGTTCTTAGAGTCTGATCCCTAATGATTAACTGGACTTCAAGTACTAAGATTTAAGAGGGGTTGGGCTCACTTGCTTGAGCGGGTGGCACAAGAATATTGAGTGTGGACCCGTTGACAGCTGAACTACAATTTTCTCCTAAGGGAAGAGTAGAAAGCAGTCTGGACCGCTTGTCCTGCCGAAACGACTCCCCAGGGACAGCAGAGGCTTTCAATCAAGAGCCAAAGCTCCCAGGGCTCCCGGTTACCGTAGCTGCACGACTTTTGCCTGCGTTCTCTCCCCTTTTTGTGAAAATGAACGCTACCCCAAAATTTGCAGAAACACCGCGCGGTATCGCTCGGGAAATGCCAACAGCCGCGACGATGATCGCGACCGTGTCGACAGTCCTAAAAATTCGAAAAGTCAGCATACTCCCTCTGCATACTAAGCGGTCTCTTACAACCTAATCTATTACCTTAAAGTAGCAATTTTGATCACTCCTCGGACCTACAAACAGAAAGAAAATGTCCGAGGAGCGGGGAATCAGTCGAGATGCGAGCGGACATATATTTTGATTAATTTAATATAATTTTGCGAATTTTGTCGGGGCTCGGCCTTTACGGGAGCGGAGGATCCTTCCGACGCTCCAACGTCCGCAAAGGCCGGTCTTTGCGTGATTGAGAAAGCCCCAAGTCCAGGTAAAGCTCTCCACCTTGGGGGCACGGAGGAAGGCCACCCTGGTTCAAGCAAAACTAGCGAAAACCCCACCCAGCACGAAAACCAAAACAAAAGAAAAACCTACTTAATGGCGACAACCGCCACATTTCTAAAAGCTAAAACTCGACTGGTTCCAATCGGAGAATTGGGCAGTCTCCTTTTATACCCTGAAATTAGACACCCTCCAGTCTTTGTGTCCTAAAATTTAGAATTTTAAAATTCGAGGCCCTAATATTCTTAGCCAAATAAACTAAACACTTCTACACAACGGTGACGAATAAAGCTATATTTAAATGCACACACTGATACCACATTCGAAACTGTTCCCAAAACTTTGAATCGTTGTAACATATACGGCGCCAAAACCACATAAAGCAGCGGCACCACAATAACAAAAATTTGTCGATGCTATATTAATTGGGCAGTGGCCGAAACGTGCCAAAACGCACGTAAACAACCTAACCCTCGCGCTGGTCGGCGCGAGGCTTATAATTTTGTAAAATATAAAAGCGTTTCAGGCGCTGCAAATAAATAGAATTTTTTGTAAATTTTTGTTTATTTTTCAGGAACGGAGCGGAGTAGGCGGCCGGGGGCGGGATCATATCCATGCCATGGCTGGTTGCCTACTTATAAGAACCTTAAATTTAATGTATTTCCCCTAGGAGTCCCGTTAGAGTTTCCACGTGCAAAATAGTAAAATTTTGGGTCCATTACTGAGTTATGGGGGTCCTCCAGAGGTCTGTTGGAGCAGACGGCCCCGGTCTCCAGTGGCATGGTTAGTATATGACCCAATTAAGGTACAGGGCTCGAAAAATCGGGGAGTTTTGGTTTGAGTTGAAGCAATTTGGGACCTTAAAGTTTGGGAGTTTAAACGCCGGATTGGGGGTCCATAAGTACGTATGGGCTGGGAGTAAATTAACCCGGACGAGTAATTTTGAATCCTTATAGGTCCCTAATTACGATGTTAACACCCCTTTTGCCTGAACTATAAAAAGATCCCAAAATTTGCAAAATCATAAAACACCCCTTATAAGTCAAAGTTAATCCCGCGTTGGTTCAATTTAGACATGTTCAAAACGTCCCGTAAAATATATATAACTATTTCATCTTCCTGCGTGTCAGGGTAGGTCCCCGAGATCTGAATTGCAATAAAACTCCCGTTTGAACTTTGATACAAATCCGGCATCCTACCCCGGCCCATCCTGACACGCAGTGGCATACACAATTTTTCATTGCACACATTAGCAACAAATATGGATACATGTTATATATTTTAGTTAAGGATGCGAACCGGAATCGACCCTGGGGCACCTAGTCAACAAAACTGTTAAGTCAAATTGTGAAATCTTTCCCCTTGTTTCCGAACTATCCGACTACGCATCCTTGCCACATTTCAATACAAATCAATCGCACCACTATAATGATTATTTACAACACAGAAACCACCCCGTGGATCGATCGGATACCTCAACAGCTGGATTTTGATTCGCTTTTGGTGCGAAATCACCCTGCACACCTCGGACTGGTGGAGCGTGATTACATGATTACTACACAACACATAACAATAATTTATTTTATTTGACATACCAATTACATGATACATTATCAAGTGATGGATCACGCTCCACCGGACTCCGATCACCCCTTTTTTAGTTGCATTTGACATTTATTTGGCGTACTGTCGAACATTTAGAATCTGTCCAAAACTTGGGCTGTTACATCTCTTAAATATTTTTGGACTTTATAGACTCCTTACTTATGGTAAAAATTGAATTTGTTGAGATATGCTAAAGAAAGTGAAAATTTTGCGTGATTAATCTGATATGATGTACAGCCCTTGACGTCAATCAAGTAAAATTAGCGTAAAATTCGCAAATTAGCCCGTTTGGGCCTAAATTTCGAAAAATTTTCCTAAAAGTTACCAAAAATTTTCCAAACGTTTACTAAAACGAGGGTAGGAGGACGATCAGCTTGTTTGGTTATCACCAAAAATGCGTCCCTTCTCCTTTATGTACTAGGACCAGTTCTGGCCCTAAGGGATCCCAGCTGCACCACCATTTTCCTTGGTGTGGTGCCCGGACAACCCCGGCTTCCACGACTCCCCGGTGATCTGCTATATGACCTAAGGGAACCGTTAGCTTAGTAGGCTGCCGGCGGGTTTACCAAAGTGTTCGGCCTGGCCCCTATATTGGCCCATGTATCTAGTGGTACGAATGTCCCCCTGAGGGAGAGTCAACCCTTAAGCCTGCTCACAGGTAATAAGGCTGACTCGCCTTTCCCTCATAATCCAGCTAATCCCTTAAGCGGGGTTCTTTGGTCCTTTTGTAGCCTAGCGCGACTCCCCTGTTTTGTCCCGAGAGAATGTAATGTCTTAACCCAATGACTAGGATAATGCGCGGTCGCGATTCTAGTAGTGGCCTAGTTTTGGGTGTGCCTCTTTACGCTATTCTCCCGTTCTGATCCTGGTGTAATGTACGAAAGCCTAAAATTGATGCCTTAAAGCCTTGATCTTTATGCCTTAAAGCCTAAACGATGAGCGCGTGTCAATCCTAATGGTGGCCTCGTCGGGGTAGGTCCCCGGAATTTGGTTGCTTATAATAACGTTAGGGCGCTGAGGCGGAGGCCCCAGGCCCTCGAGTGCCTAGACTCTGACCGCTAATGATTAACTGGACTTCAAGTACGAAGGTGTAAGAGGGGGTCGGGCTCACTTGCTTGAGCGGGTGGCACAAGACTACGAGCGGAGCGATACGATGGTTGATTGCGTGTGGTGGCGACAGGGGAAGTTCCGGATAGTTCAGGTGGGCACGGATACTACGCGGGGCAACGAGGGGGTAAATCCGGTAAATTAAACGGGGAAACGCGGGGATGACCGCGCCAGCAAAACTTAGTTGTGAAGGGGGCAATCTAGGTCAATTCAAATTCACTGCTGCCTCGAATTCTGTTTAGAGCTTACTGTCCAGTTTCCATTAAATCTTAATCCTAAATTTTCCTAGGGAACATAACCTACTAACAAAACGTTTCGAGCTGCTTCAGAAAACTGCACACGGCTCAATTGATTTACTGTCGAATCCATTTTTTGTATTTTGCATACTGCATAAACACCACACCAATCGGGGTGTACAACAAACTATGTACAACACTTATGGTATGACAAGGTTAAGGTCGGGTACCCTGCAAGGTACCCCGATATAATTTATTCCCTTATAAGCCCGAACTTTTCGCCCAAAAATTTATCGGTCGCCTTAGTTAAAATTTTATTAATGTCGCTGAACCTTCTTGGTTCAGTTCTTTCACCAGATATGTGCGACAGAGACTGAGATGGTTCGCGGACGATCTGACATTGCTTAACCGGCGTCTTGCTACACGTGGGACTCGAAAAGAAAAACCAAGGTGCCGGCATGGATTCTTCCCGTAGGAGCATGGCCCACACACCCACGTCCCACCAAAATATTAGTTCAGCTTTATCCAAGGACGGCCCCAGTCTCTGCTTCATTCACGCTCATCTAGTGAGCTTAGTACTTTAGTTAAGCTCTGAACCGCAATCGTTTGCATCTCCTGCTACTCGGAAGCGCGGGGATACCGCATGCGAATGAAGAATTTGGCGCTATGAGCTTAGTTTTAAAACGGGTCGGAGACAGCTGGTGTCACCTGAGGGTGCAAACGACCGCGTCCCCAAAATCACTCTTATCGCCACCCACGGATTTTGCATAAACCCTTTTTTCAGATGTGTCCCTTAACCAGGTCTGTTCGTACTATGAATTTCGCCTGACCCTATGTAAAGAGACGAATGTTAACCGAGACAGTCGCGGTCCGTCACCCATTGAAGGATGAACTACAATATTCTTCTAAGGGAAGGGTAGAAAGCAGTCTGGACCCCTTGACCTGCCGAGACGATACGCCAGGGACAGCAGAGGCTTTGGATCAAGGACCAAAGCTCCCAGGGCTCCCGGTTACCGTACCTGCACGACTTGGGGTGCCTGTGTTGTTTCCCTTTTTTGTGAAAATGAATGCAACCCCAAAATGTGCAGAAACGCCGCGGGGTATCGCTCGGGAAATGCCAAAACAGCGACGATGATCGCGACTGTCTCGGAATTCCTAAAAATTCTGAAAGACGCTGGCTTACTTCTTCCGCATACTGAGATGCCTCTCTAAAACATGATCCTACGAGCTATAGCAGAAAATTTTGACCACTCCTCGGACCTGCGAACGATTAGAAAACGTCCGAGGAGCAGGGAACCAGTCGAGATGTGAGCGGACATAAATTTTGATTAATTTAATATGATTTTGCGAATTTTGTCCTGCCGGGGTGCCAAATCCCAGAGGTTTCCATTTGTTGAAATTTTATATTTTCGTTGGATAAGTCGTAGTTGGGTTTGCTTAATTCGCTCTAATTTTAATAACCAGCCTTCTTATCATTAGGTTATCCAGGAATTATTTGTTCCATCCGTAATGCCTAGTTTGGTTAGTTGCATTTGTGTCCTGCTTTATTTGCTCTGCGTTATGCTATTGGCTATCCACTACAGGTTATTCCCTATTTATGCTAGGTACGGTTCACCGTTACTCGCCCTACTTGTTTTCCCCATCTTTATTATTTATTTAAGTCCTCCTAAGTGCTCGCACGCTTGTACTCATTTCCCTAGCGGTCCACATGTTGCCTCCCTTATTGCGCTCGCTTACCGCGTCAAACGGCCGAGTTACAACGGCGCATTGGGCATAAAGAATAAAAATACGCTGAACTGAAGTGATAAGACTCAGGTTATCCTGTATACAATCAAACAGTCTTGCCTGGAACACTAGTAATTACCACACAATGCAACTCACAAATCTGCTTTACTATCATGTTACAACGGCGCATTGGGCATAAAGAATAAAAACGCGCTTAACTAAAGTGATAAGGCTCTAGGTTATCCTGTATCCAATCAAACAGCTTTGCCTGGAACACTAGTAATGACCACACAATGCAACTCACAAAGCTGCTTTAGCATCATGTTCCAACGGCGCATTGGGCATAAAGAATAAAAATGCGCTGAACTGAAGTGACAAGACTCCAGGTTATCCTGTATCCAATCACACAGCTTTGCCTGAAACACTAGTAATGACCATACAATGCAACCATCATGTCAGAACGGCGTATTGGGCATAAAGAATAAAAATGCGCTGAACTGAAGTGACAAGCTCTAAGTTATCCTGTATCAATCAAACAATCTTGCCTGGAACACTAGTAATGACCACAACAATTCAACTCACAAAGCTGCTTTGGCATCATGTTTACAACGGCGCTTTGAGTATAAAGAATAGAAATTCGCTGAACTGAAGTGATAAGACTCTAGGTTATCCTGTATACAATCAAACAGACTTGCGTGGAACACTAGTAGGAAAGACCACACAATGCAACTCATAAAGCTGCTTTAGCATCATGTCAGAACGGCATTTTGGGCATAAAGAATAAAAATGCGCTGAACTAAAGTGACAAGCTCTAAGTTATCCTGTATCCAATCAAACAGTCTTGCATGGAACACTAGTAATTACCACACAATGCAACTCACAAATCTGCTTTAGTATCATGTTACAACGGCGCATTGGACATAAAAAACAAAAATGCGCTAAACTGAAGTGACAAGACTCTAGGTTATCCTGTATCCAATCAAACAGTCTTGCCTGGAACACTAGTAATGACCACAACAATTCAACTCACAAAGCTGCTTTGGCATCATGTTACAACGGCGCTTTGAGTATAAAGAATAAAAATTCACTGAACTGAAGTGATAAGACTCTAGGTTATCCTGTATACAATCAAACAGACTTGCGTGGAACACTAGTAGGAATGACCACACAATGCAACTCACAAAGCTGCGTTAGCATCATGTTACAGCGGCGCATTTGGCATAAAGAATAAAAATGCGCTGAACTGAAGTGATAAACCTATAGGTTATCCTGTATACAATCAAACAGTCTTGCCTGGAACACTAGTAATTACCACACAATGCAACTCACAAATCTGCTTTAGTATCATGTTACAACGGCGCATTGGGCATAAAGAACAAAAATGCGCTAAACTGAAGTGACAAGACTCTAGGTTATCCTGTATCCAATCAAACAGTCTTTATTGGAACACTAGTAATGACCACACAATGCAACTCACAAAACTGCTTTTGCATCATGTCAGAACGGCGTATTGGGCATAAAGAATAAAAATGAGCTGAACTGAAGTGACAAGCTCTAAGTTATCCTGTATCCAATCAAACAGTCTTGTCGGGAACACTAGTAATGACCATACAATGCAACTCACAAAGCTACTTTACCATCATGTCACAACGGCGCATTGGGCATAAAGAATAAAAATGCGCTGCACTGAAGTGACAAGCTCTAAGTTACCCTGTATCCAATCAAACAGTCTTGACAGGAACACTAGTAATGACCACAACAATGCAACTCACAAAGCTGCTTTGGCATCATGTTACAACGGCGCTTTGAGTATAAAGAATAAAAATTCCCTGAACTGAAGTGATAAGACTCTAGGTTATCCTGTATACAATCAAACAGACTTGCGTCGAACACTTGTACAAATAACCACACAATGCAACTCACAAAGCTGCTTTAGCATCATGTTACAACGGCGCATTGGACATAAAGAATAAAAATGCGCTGAACTGAAGTGATAAGACTCTAGGTTATCCTGTATACAATCAAACAGTCTTGCCTGGAACACTAGTAATTACCACACAATGCAACTCACAAATCTGCTTTAGTATCATGTTACAACGGCGCATTGGGCATAAAGAATAAAAATGCGCTGAACTAAAGTGATAAGACTCTAGGTTATCCTGTATACAATAAAAGTCTTGGCTGGAACACTAGTAATGACCACACAATGCAACTCACAAAGCTGCTTTAGCATCATGTTACAACGGCGCATTGAGCATAAAGAGGAGGTGAAATACTGGCTGACTGAAGTGACAAGACTCAGGTTATCCTGTATCCATCACCAGCTTTGCCTGAAACACTAGTAATGACCATACAATGCACTCACAAGCTACTTTACCATCGTGCAGCTGGGCATAAAGAATAAAAATGCGCTAAACTGAAGTGACAAGACTCTAGGTTATCCTGTATACAATCAAACAGTCTTGCCTGGAACAATAGTAGTACCACAACAACAAAACAAACCACCGCTGCATCATGTTACACGGGCTTTGAGATTATAAAGAATAAATTCACTGAACTAATATAAACTCTTAGGTTATCCTGAACACTCAGACAGAATGACCACACAATGCAACTCACAAAGCTGCTTTAGCATCATGTTACAACGGCGCATTGAGCATAAAGAATAAAAATGCGCTGAACAGAAGTGATAAGACTCTAGGTTATCCTGTATCCAATCAAACAGTCTTGTCGGGAACACTAGTAATGACCACACAATGCAACTCACAAAGCTGCTTTAGCATCATGTTACAACGGCGCATTGGGCATAAAGAATAAAAATGCGCTGAACTGAAGTGACAAGACTCCAGGTTATCCTGTATCCAATAAAACAGTCTTTATTTGAACACTAGTAATCACCACACAATGCAACTCACAAAGCTGCTTTAGCATCATGTTACAACGGCGCATTGGGCATAAAGAATAAAAATGCGCTGAACTGAAGTGACAAGACTCCAGGTTATCCTGTATCCAATCAAACAGCTTTGCCTGGAACACTAGTAATGACCATACAATGCAACTCACAAAGCTACTTTACTATCATGTCACAACGGCGCATTGGGCATAAAGAATAAAAATGCGCTGAACTGAAGTGACAAGCTCTAAGTTATCCTGTATCCAATCAAACAGTCTTGCCTGGAACACTAGTAATGACCACAACAATGCAACTCACAAAGCTGCTTTGGCATCATGTTACAACGGCGCTTTGAGTATAAAGAATAAAAATTCGCTGAACTGAAGTGATAAGACTCTAGGTTATCCTGTATACAATCAAACAGACTTGCGTGGAACACTAGTACAAATAACCACACAATGCAACTCACAAAGCTGCTTTAGCATCATGTTACAACGGCGCATTGGGCATAAAGAATAAAAATGCGCTGAACTGAAGTGATAAGACTCTAGGTTATCCTGTATACAATCAAACAGTCTTGCCTGGAACACTAGTAATTACCACACAATGCAACTCACAAATCTGCTTTACTATCATGTTACAACGGCGCATTGGGCATAAAGAATAAAAATGCGCTTAACTAAAGTGATAAGACTCTAGGATATCCTGTATACAATAAGTCTTGGCTGGAACACTAGTAATGACCACACAATGTAACTCACAAAGCTGCTTTAGCATCATGTTACAAGGGCGCACTGGGCATAAAGAATAAAAATGCGCTAAACTGAAGTGACAAGACTCTAGGTTATCCTGTATACAATCAAACAGACTTGCGTGGAACACTAGTAGGAATGACCACACAATGCAACTCACAAAGCTGCCTTTTCATGTCAGAACGGCGCATTGAGCATAAAGAATAAAAATGCGCTAAACTGAAGTGACAAGACTCTAGGTTATCCTGTATACAATCAAACAGACTTGCGTGGAACACTAGTAGGAATGACCACACAATGCAACTCACAAAGCTGCTTTAGCATCATGTTACAACGGCGCATTGAGCATAAAGAATAAAAATGCGCTGAACAGAAGTGATAAGACTCTAGGTTATCCTGTATCCAATCAAACAGCTTTGCCTGGAACACTAGTAATGACCACACAATGCAACTCACAAAGCTGCTTTACCATCATGTCACAACAGCGCATTGAGTATAAAGAATAAAAATGCGCTGAACTGTACTGATAAGACTCTAGGTTATCCTGTATCCAACAAAAAAAGCTTTGCCTGGAACACTAGTAATGACCACACAATGCACCTCACAAAGCTACTTTACCATCATGTCACAACGGCGCATTGAGAATAAGGAATAAAAATGCGCTGAACTGTAGTGATAAGACTCTAGGTTATGCTGTATCCAATCAAACAGGTTTGCCTGGAACACTAGTAATAACCACACAATGCAACTCACAAAGCTGCTTTACCATCATGTCACAATGGCGCATTGAGTATAAAGAATAAAAATGCGCTGAACTGTAGTGATAAGACTCTAGGTTATCCTGTATCCAATCAAACAGCTTTGCCTGGAACACTAGTAATGACCACACAATGCAACTCACAAAGCTGCTTTACCATCATGTCACAACAGCGCATTGAGTATAAAGAATAAAAATGCGCTGAACTGTAGTGATAAGACTCTAGGTTATCCTGTATCCAATCAAACAGCTTTGCCTGGAACACTAGTAATGACCACTCAATGCAACTCACAAAGCTGCTTTACCATGATGTCACAATGGCGCATTGAGTAAAAACAATAAAAATGCGCTGAAGTGACGTGATAAAACTCTAGGTTATCAATTAAACATTCTTGCCTGGAACACTAGTAATGACCACACAATGTAACTCACAAAGCTGTTTTACCATCATGTCACAGCGGCGCATTGAGTATAAAGAATAAAAATGCGCTGAACTGTAGTGATAAGACACTAGGTTATAAAGACACCCCCAACCAACGCCCAAAAAAAAAAACGCAACAAACAACCAATCCTGTATCCAATCAAACAGCTTTGCCTGGAACACTAGTAAATGACCACACAATGTAACTCACAAAGCTGCTATACCATCATGTCAAAAAAGGCGCATTGAGTATAAAGAATAAAAATGCGCTGAACTGTAGTGATAAGACACTAGGTTATCCTGTATCCAATCAAACAGGTTTGCCTGGAACACTAGTAATGACCACACAATGCAACTCACAAAGCTGCTTTACCATCATGTCACAACGGCGCATTGAGTATAAAGAATAAAAATGCGCTGAACTGTAGTGATAAGACTCTAGGTTATCCTGTATCCAATCAAACAGCTTTGCCTGGAACACTAGTAATGACCACACAATGCAACTCACAAAGCTGCTTTACCATCATGTCACAACAGCGCATTGAGTATAAAGAATAAAAATGCGCTGAACTGTAGTGATAAGACTCTAGGTTATCCTGTATCCAATCAAACAGCTTTGCCTGGAACACTAGTAATGACCACACAATGCAACTCACAAAGCTGCTTTACCATCATGTCACAATGGCGCATTGAGTATAAAGAATAAAAATGCGCTGAACTGTAGTGATAAGACTCTAGGTTATCCTGTATCCAATCAAACAGCTTTGCCTGGAACACTAGTAATGACCACACAATGCAACTCACAAAGCTGCTTTACCATCATGTCACAACAGCGCATTGAGTATAAAGAATAAAAATGCGCTGAACTGTAGTGATAAGACTCTAGGTTATCCTGTATCCAATCAAACAGCTTTGCCTGGAACACTAGTAATGACCACACAATGCAACTCACAAAGCTGCTTTACCATCATGTCACAATGGCGCATTGAGTATAAAGAATAAAAATGCGCTGAACTGTAGTGATAAGACTCTAGGTTATCCTGTATCCAATCAAACAGCTTTGCCTGGAACACTAGTAATGACCACACAATGCAACTCACAAAGCTGCTTTACCATCATGTCACAATGGCGCATTGAGTATAAAGAATAAAAATGCGCTGAACTGTAGTGATAAGACTCTAGGTTATCCTGTATCCAATCAAACAGCTTTGCCTGGAACACTAGTAATGACCACACAATGCAACTCACAAAGCTGCTTTACCATCATGTCACAACAGCGCATTGAGTATAAAGAATAAAAATGCGCTGAACTGTAGTGATAAGACTCTAGGTTATCCTGTATCCAATCAAACAGCTTTGCCTGGAACACTAGTAATGACCACACAATGCAACTCACAAAGCTGCTTTACCATCATGTCACAATGGCGCATTGAGTATAAAGAATAAAAATGCGCTGAACTGTAGTGATAAGACTCTAGGTTATCCTGTATCCAATCAAACAGCTTTGCCTGGAACACTAGTAATGACCACACAATGCAACTCACAAAGCTGCTTTACCATCATGTCACAATGGCGCATTGAGTATAAAGAATAAAAATGCGCTGAACTGTAGTGATAAGACTCTAGGTTATCCTGTATCCAATCAAACAGCTTTGCCTGGAACACTAGTAATGACCACACAATGCAACTCACAAAGCTGCTTTACCATCATGTCACAACAGCGCATTGAGTATAAAGAATAAAAATGCGCTGAACTGTAGTGATAAGACTCTAGGTTATCCTGTATCCAATCAAACAGCTTTGCCTGGAACACTAGTAATGACCACACAATGCAACTCACAAAGCTGCTTTACCATCATGTCACAATGGCGCATTGAGTATAAAGAATAAAAATGCGCTGAACTGTAGTGATAAGACTCTAGGTTATCCTGTATCCAATCAAACAGCTTTGCCTGGAACCCTAGTACAAATAACCACACAATGCAACTCACAAAGCTGCTTTACCATCATGTCACAACAGCGCATTGAGTATAAAGAATAAAAATGCGCTGAACTTGTAGTGATAAGACCCCAGGTTATCCTGTATCCAATCAAACAGTCTTATCACTCTAGTTATGCGCGTTTTTATTCTTTATGCCCAATGCACCGTTAACATGATAGTAAGCAATA